>OZJO01000338.1:14394-32741 GCA_900406225.1 Acrobeloides nanus
GATTGCGCGCATCGCCGAAAATTAAAAATGCTTCCCTGACCCTGATTCAGGGTCAAAAAATTTTTTTTGAATTTTACTTTGTGCAAGAAAATTTTGATGCAAGAAGGTCTCGAACCTGAGACCTTGTGATCAATAGTCCGCTGCTTTGCCACTACACCACCGAGGCTTGTTTATGACAATACGTTTTTTAAAACCAAGTCCTAGTGTAAAAAAGATCGAAAAAATCTATATTTTCCCTGAATCAGGGTCAGGGAAGCATTTTTAATTTTCGGCGATGCGCGCAATCGATTTTTTGCATGATTTTACCCCTAAAAATGATCTTTTTAGAAAAAAATTTTTTTCTTGGAATAGTCCATAAATGTCACCCCCTTTAAGTTTTTCATTTCGAGAGAAGCTCGAAAAAAACTTAAGGGGACCCTTATGTTTTTGGCCATCAGCCCCTCCGAAATTTTGGCCTTCCTACGGCACTGGTGTCATGCCCTAAATGGTCTAGATAGGAATGGAAATTTTGTACTCTGGTCATGGTAACATGGCTTACCATTAGGTTTAGCAGCAATTTCATATCTTCTTGGATAATTATCCTCTTCTGCTCTTTGATATTGAACAATGTATCTTATAACAGGCAGTTCATTTTCATCTTCTTTCTTTCCCTGTGTTATCCTCAATATTATTGCATGCTTTTTTTGTTCAATCACATCTGAATGTACAGGATGAGGGGGTTCTAAATAAAATAAATCAAATTAATTTTTTTCCCAGATAACATATTCCATACGTGCTTCTTTAAGAGAAATCAGTAAATTGGACCTAGCTTTGACCATATTCCCTACTTCACATCGGTATGAGCCAAAATCATTATCTTGAACGTTTTTGATCTAAAAAAATTTTTCAAAAATTTTTTTGATTTTCTTTTTGGGTTTAGTCTTTGATCGTTTTTTAACGCTAATAAGAGCAT
Organism: Acrobeloides nanus; assembly: GCA_900406225.1. Taxonomy (NCBI): domain Eukaryota; kingdom Metazoa; phylum Nematoda; class Chromadorea; order Rhabditida; family Cephalobidae; genus Acrobeloides; species Acrobeloides nanus. The sequence continues at coordinate 15,347 of OZJO01000338.1, forward strand.
CTTGAGTCAACGAATTCTATTATAGGGAAGTAGGGATGTTACATTGCCACGAAAACGTGGCATTTGCCATGTTTTTGAAGTTTTTGCCCCGTTGTTGGATGTTTTTTAAAGAAAAGATCAAATACATTAGGATCGATAATTTTAATAAATTTTGAGCAAAAAATTCAAATTTTGAGCAAAAATTCGATTTTTGAGCAAAATTCAATTTTTCAACCAAAATTCAATTTTTGAGCAAAAATTTCAATTTTCAACCAAAATTCGATTTTTGAGAAAAAATTCGATTTTGAGCAAAAATTTCGATTTTTGATCAAAAATTCAATTTTTCACAAAAAAATTCAATTTTTGAGCAAAATTCGATTTTGAGAACAAATTCGATTTTTACCAAAAAAAATTCAATTTTTCAACCAAAATTCGATTTTTGAGTAAAAATTTCGTTTTGAGCAAAATTCGATTTTGAGAAAAATTTCAATTTGTTAGCAAAAATTTTGATTTTCAACCAAAAAAACATGCCATGTAAATGTCACGTTTTGGCATGATGTTTGCTACTTTTACTACTTTGGCTTGTAACATCCCTATAGGGAAGACACCCTATTTACTAATAGAAGAGGCAGGATTTCTCGAAAAAAATTTTGGAATTTGTCTCAAACTTTCGCCCCCTCCCCTATAAGTTATATGGATCGAAGGATATAAGTTTTTCGTACCAATAAAGAAGCTGACATGCTATTTTCATCAATTTTAATTTCATAATCACGATCATCTCTCAATTCTTTATTAGCTTGGAAAAATCTATAAATTGTTGGAGCCGGATTGGCATCCGAAACATTGCACAATAAATGAACCGGTCTTCCTTCAATAGCATACTGGGAAATTTCAGGCTCTTCAAATTCTGGAGGATCTAAAAAAGGGAATTCGCTAAAATTTGGAGAAAAATAATAATTTCTCTTACACCAAACATCGACAGTAATTTCATGGTCTTCACTATCGGTAGCTTGGAGGTCTTCAAAGAATTGGTTGGCGGAGCAAATTATTTTACGACCATGGTCGAGTTTTGTGATTCCTTGAATTGTGATTTTGTGTTCGTCATCGTCTTCGTTCGAGTCGTCATCGATTTTTTGGCCATCTATAAAATTGGGTTTGAGGATTATTTTGCAGGGGGGTGAAATTGAACCTATGTTGGTCCCTAAAAAACTGCATCTCTACTTCTCAGCCAAGACAATTCAGACTGGGAGAGAAATTTTGACATACTAGAGTCTGTCTTAAAGGACCAGTCCAGTAATTTACAACCATATGAAAAAATGATAAATTCGGAAAGATCATGAAAAATTGAGCATTTTTTGTTTTTACGGCATGTTCTGAATTGTTTTAGTTTTCGAGATAATTGCGTTTGAAATTTGAATTTGCGTACAAGCTCTTCGTTGTAATATAAAAACTTTTTTGAATTTTTTGCGGAAAAATCGATTTTTGCATCGATTTTTTAAATTTTCATAAAATGAACATTGTAGCAATTTTTTATAGCTAAATAAGACGAACAAAATGACACCAAAATTATCCAATTTGAACATTATTTTGGGTTATTGAAACGAAAACATGAATCAGAATTTTCGTTTCAATAACCTAAAACAATGTTCAAATTGGATAATTTTGGTATCATTTTGTTCGTCTCATTTAGCTATAAAAAGTTGCTACAATGTTCATTTTATGAAAATTTAAAAAATTGATGCAAAAATCGATCTTTCCGCAAAGAATTCAAAAAAGTTTTTGTATTACAACGAAGAGCTTGTACGCAAATTCAAATTTCAAACGCAAATATCTCGAAAATTACAACGATTCAGAACATACCGTAAAAACAAAAAATGCTCCATTTTTCATGATTTTTCATATGGCTGTAAATTACTGGACTGGTTCTTTAAGGAGTCTGGAATTTGGGCTACTTGGGGAAGAGGATGGAATCAGGCAGAACTGTTGTGAAAGTGCAAAATCAGTGCGCATTTGTGAGGGCGCAAAAGTCCCCCACCCTTTTTAGCTGATAGTCCTTGCCACGGGAAGATAGAAATAAAGTTGGCGCTTCGTGGTGCAGTGGGTAAGAAAGTCGCCCGTCCGATTTAGCAAGTTAAGCAACGTTGAGACCACGGGGTTCGATCCCGCGAGGGTAAAACTTTGATTTTCAAAAAAAGTTTTGATTTACAGAGAGCAGAAAATTTTTTGGTTGTGGTGAAGGGGGTAATAAGTTTCTTGATGACATGAACTTACATTTTTCCGTCATATCTCTCCCCTGATCATCCATAATATAAATTGATGGTTCTGGATTGGCTGTAGCATCACAGTCGACCACCAAATCTTCTCCAATTTGAGCATTCACTTTACTCTTTGGCATACTCCATTCAATCGGCTCTAAAAGTCTCTCTTTAATGGAGGAGGGCCGATTGAGGGAAGTTATTTCAAAAAATTTTAATCGCAAAATAATCGCCGATTTCGTAGGGATAAAAAGGTCAAAAAACACCTAAAAATGGCCAAAAAACACCCAAAAATTTTTTCGATTTTTTCTCGAAAACAATATTTTTTTCATGTTTTCGAACATTTTTTACTTTTGTCGAAAAAATTTTAAAAAAAGTTTTTGCGATAACTCGCCACAATCCCCCTTCAATTATTATGGCATTTGTAACTTTCGGAAACCCCCATTGATTTTGAAGCAGTTTATTTGATGTCCCCCCACTATTCATCCGCTTAATGTGAAAGCAAACTTTAAAATGTGCCGTTGTGCAAGTATGGCGTTTCGAAAATCTCAGGTTACATAATCCGCGCAAAAGTGGAGGTCCACTTTGTGCAAATAGAGCGGAAGACAACAGCACATTTTAGTTGAGGACAGTCAGTATTATTCCAAAAATAAATAATCGAAATATGTAGTCATCAACTAGTTTTATGAGGTCTTCCTGGTTTGAAGACAAGTTAGTCCCAACAAAGTCAAGTTAGTTTCAGCTTGACTAGTTATTCCCAAGCATAGGCGTAGCCAAGGGGAGGGGGCTATAGCCCCCCCCCCTGTCGCCAAAAATTTTAAGAAAAAATAAAAAACAGCTACCTTATGATTTTTCAACATTTTTGGTCATTTTACTCGATTAGCCCCCCCCCCGTCAGAAAATCCTGGCTACGCCTATGTTCCCAAGGATGGCAAATTAGTCCCGCGGTGTACGGGAATAGCCAAAACAGCTATGGCTCGGATGGGGATATTCAAAACTACTATGGCGGTGGCTGGGGATAGACATAATTTACTACCTTGTCATCTTATTATAGCTTGTTTCACCGAAAGAAAAAAAAAGTCCGGGAGCATAGCATAATGGCTAAAGCTCTCGCTTTGCACTCCGATGGTGAAGGTTCGATCCTGGAATTCCAGGATCGAACCTTCGCCATCGAAGTGCAAAGTGAGAGCTTTAGCCATTATGCTATGCTCCCGGACTTTTTTTCTCTTTCGGTGAAACAAGCTATATTACCTTGACACTTTCATACTACCTTGACACCAACTTAAGATAACAAGGTGTCAAATATGTCTATCCCCAGCCACCACCATAGATGTTTTGACTATTCCCATCTTAGCTATAGATGTTTGTCTATCCCCAGCCCATCCGTAGCTGTTTTGACTACCCCCATACATAGCAGGTCTAACTTGTCATCCTTGGGACTAACTTGTCAAACTGGGACTAACTTGTAATATTGGATTAACTTGTCACTCTGGTACTAACTTGTCCACGGATTTAACTTGACTTTTTGGGACTAACTTGTCCTCGGAGCTAACCTGTCACCCAAGAGGTTTCCTCTAAATTTATGTGGGGGGAGGGGCGCCAGTAATCCAAAATGAAGCCAGCCCGCAAATTTTTTTAAATTGAAATTCTACCAGCGACATGAATTCGAATTTGCCTTTGCACTGTTCTCCCTTGTAATTGAGCTTCACATGTATAAACTCCTTCGTCTCTTTTTTCAATATGAGTAAACACCAAAGATTTCTTGATATGATGGGAGTTCTTCTTTCTCATCGCCACTGTGAATCTGCTAAAATTTCAAAATATTGAGCTGTTTCATAAGTACAGGGTGCATACATGCACCCTGTACTTATAGGCGTTTAGCGTCCTAACCACTTGACTATGGCTGACAAAACCTCTTAACACTAGTGGATTCATACTATACCTTGTTGAAGAATATCCATCGATAACAATTCCATTTTTTGTAGTCCATTTTAAGTCGTGGAAGCTATGGAGGTCATCGCTGTTGAATTGGCATTCAACCCGGAATTTTCTTTTAGCTCGAGCAAGATAGGTATACCCGTCTGATTTTATACCGCGTGGTGTGAAGGTAATATATTTTTCAGCTTCAGCCGAATTTTCTGCATCTTCTGATTGCTGCTTTGCTAAAAAAATGTTTTTGAAAAAAAATATCATACAAATTGGATGATAGAAGACGTTTTGGAGCTACTACACAATAGGGGGAAGGCCACCCACCATACGCGGGCAAGGGGGGAGCCTCCCCCCCCCTCCCCACTCACTCACTCATCGGCCCAAAAACATGTGGGGAATTAGAATTTTACATTTTCGAAGCGAAAATATGTTTCCCTGATTCAGGAAAGGCCTGTGTATTGAAGCAAAAAGTCGCAGAAATGCGATTTTTGGCTAAAAACGCCCCCTTTTGGGGTAAAAATGTGCGGGGAATCCGAATTTAACATTTATAAAATTCCTCGGATTTCAAGAAAAGCTGCAAAATATGTTATTTCTTGAATTTTTGCGTTGATATACAGATTTCCTTAAATCCGAGGGATTTAATAAATGTCAAATTCGAATTCCCCGCACATTTTTACCCCCAAAAGGGGTCGTTTTTAGGCAAAAATCGCATTTTTGCGACTTTTCGCTTCGATACTCAATACGTTTTCCCTGAATCAGGAAAGCGTTTTTTCGCTTCGAAATTTTCAAATTCAAATTCTCCGCATGTTTTTACCCCTATACGGATCATTTCCAGAAAAAAATTTCAAAAAATTTTCACTTGGGTGGTCCCCCTTCTCTATTGTGTAGTATCTCCTACATTTTTTCTAATTTTTGTAAAAAATCGAAAATTTGATTTTGTTAGACCTTTTTTGAAAAAATTGATCTTTCTTTTAATTTTTTTTTCAAATTTTGCTTAATTTTTTGTTTTTTCTAAGTCAGTTTTTATGAACTGTTCCTTTGTATAATCGGGTATAGTTATCCAAAGTGTTTATTCTAGTCATTCCTCTATTGATTTTAATGTGAAGTGCCCTGAAGTGGTGTGTCAAGTATCCGTCTAACTTTGTTCTCACTATCTTCTGGTTCTTTCATCTTTAGTTTCAAAAACGTAAACTTCACACTTACAAAACCGCAATCGATATTTAATCTCATTTGGTTAGACAAATGTTTTGACAACAAATTAGCTCTGAAAAAATTGATGGATTGGGGAAGAAGCAGAAATGTAGTTACACTCCCAAGATAGTAAAATTCTATTTTGAAGAGAGGGATACATGTACAGTAGGAGTGAGACCGACCCAGCGCCCGAAAAGGCGCTGGATCGGTCTCACTCACCAGCACCTAAAACCATCCTGGGTGCTAGCATCTGTCAGCACTCAAGGATGCTGACATCCACCACCCAAAAGCACCCATCGGTCACCCAGCACCCATGAGTACTGGGTGCTAGCATCAAGGGCACTTTTGGGTGATGGGTACTAGCACCCAGTGGATGCTCTTGGGTGCAGGTGCACCCACTTTTTCGTGCCCCCTCCCCACTTTTTCGTACCATCTTCTGATTCTATTTTTGGCCGAAAATTCAATTTTTTGGTCAAAAAATCGAATTTTCGATTTTTTACCAAAAAATAGAATTTTGACCAAAAATCGAACTTTGGCCAAAAAATAGAATTTTGGACAAAAATTGAATTTTTACCAAAAAATCCAATTTTGGCAAAAATTGAATTTTGGTAAGGGGGTAGAATCAACTTGTTGAAATTTTTTCTTCCTTTTCAGATTTTGACCTTCTTTATTTAACATGCACATAAACATAGAAAAACCCCTCGAATCATAATAGGCATCATATCACTCTCAACAAACAAACAAATAAAGAGATTTCGGCCCGCTCCACTGCCCTCTCTATATAAGCTAAGCCTATGAAGATGCATGTGGTTGGAGAATTCGAGATATATGCTATATGGTGTGTATTATGTGGACATGGCATTTTGAATTGGCTAGATCTGGAAAGGGATAGAATGATTCGCCATGAGACTCCAATCGCGCGGAAACCTGATACACGTGTGCGGATTTGGCTTAGCGCATAAAGGGTTAGATGTCATGAATTTATGCGAAAAATAATGGAAAAATGCTTAAGATGGGATAAAAATATCCGCAGCGGTTTCAAAATTTTTAATAGCCAGTGGATAAAGAAAGGGCTCATCCGATCAGACAAGTTAAGCAACGTTGAGACAACCAGGTTCGTTCCTACTATACCCTGATATCCCACTGAACGTGAAATTTGTCGAAAAAATTTTTCAAATGTTTGATTTTTAAGAAAATAGTGATAATCAAAAATTCAATTTATTTTTGCTTATTATCATTTTCTTGAAAATCAAAAAAAATTTGTTCTTAACGGGGATCGAACCTGGCGGGATCAATGTTGCTTAACTTGCCAGATCGGAAAGTGTCTTCTTTATCTACTGTGCTATAGGCATGAAAAATTTTGGACATGTCGCAGAAACGGACTAATGGATAGAAAAATAAACTAAAAACGAAAATTTTGACCTCCAGGGATTGATCCCTCCCCGTTCGATATGAATTTTACGTCACCTGCATCACGTTCGATGCCTAACCGATACTAGTTCCAAAGTTTTTTATTCTCAGAGGGAAATGCCCTATATTGCTTATTGTTACCCTAAAACACAAGTGGAGTGTCCAATCGCTTTGGTCAAACGATCAAGAGTGCCTTTCCTTGGCTCTGTTTTCGAATTTATTTGTTTCGTTTGTGTATGACGAAGCCGCTGCCAGCTGTGTGTGTATGCGTGTCGATGGTGGTAGTGGACCATTTATCGACTGTGTTGTGCCGATTCCTTTCCGATTACTTCCCTAATATTATGTTTGCGCAAGGCTTAAATTTGTAGTGTTTTTGGCAATGAGCTATAAACGTTGGAAAAATATTGTTTCAGACATTTAAAAAAAAGAAAATTTGGAAAATTTTCATGTACTACTTCGGATTAGCTGCCCCAAGTAACAGGGTATTGGAATCGAAAAAAATGGGTTGACTTTCGTCAAAAAATAAAAGTTCATAATGATATTTTATTTTTGCCGTACAATATTTGGGTTTAGGAAAAAAAGTATTAACAGTCGAATTTTTCAAAAATTTTCGCGGATTCTGAAAGAGCATGGCCAATTTTACTTACTTACAAAAAATCATGAAAAAAGAATTTATATTTTTCGTTTAGAGTCGTTTTGAAGTTATTATGCTATTTTGCGGTAAAATCTAATCGCTGAGAGTGAGATTCGACCCCGCTACCTTTGGAATCGTAGCCAGGGTCACTACCACTGAACCATTCTAACAATTCAAATTGAAAATTTAAATTTGCTTATTATTCATATAATTTTTTATCAAAAATTAATTTTTGACCAAATTTTGAGCTAAAAATTGACCAATTTTTGAGCCCAAAAATTGATCAAATTGAAATCTTAAATTTACTTATTATTTCATATGATTTTTTCGCTGTCAAAGAATTTTATGTGTCCAAACTGATGAAGACACAAATTATCACCTAATAACCAATTTAGGTTAATCCCAGATAAAAATTACGCGAAGATTGTCAATGAATTTTATCATTTATCGAATGAAAAACAAAATTTGGGCTCAAAGTTAGTAAATTTTTCACATTTTTGATGTCATAATTTCCCACTTTTTCCCCCAGGAAGCAATTTAAAATCAACAAAGTCCTACGCAGCAGGTAAAACATATTGCAGCTGACAGATAATTGTGGCGTTTACTTAATTGCTTCGTCTCAAAGCGGACGTCTATATTAGCATGCTCGAGAATTGCATGCGCCAGATGCTTGGTGGGCTAAGTAAGATTTGGCTCAGTTTGCGTGTAGTGAGTACCTAATTTGCATAGGTTAAAAGAGAAAACAAAAAATATTTTTGGGTAAAAACAGTGGCATAGCCACCGGAGGCGCCCCGGGTAAGTGCTCCCCCTGCCGTTTTTTCAATTTTTAAGGGTCAAACAAAGGTTTTCACGCTTCGGGAATGCGCATAATTGATTTTTCGTATAAAATTACCCCTAAATATGTCATTTTAAAAAAATTAAAAAATTTTTTTTCGATTTTTTACCCTGGAGTGACCCCCTATTCACAATAGTTCAAATTTTTTTTTTTGACCCACCTCCAAAATTTTGCAACCAAAAATTTTTTAAATATAATTTTGCTGGTTTCAATTTCAAATTTTCGACTTTTTGTCTGATTTTGATTCCAATTTTCACCAAAAACCTTTTGTCGCAAAAATCAAATCCAACATTCATCCGCCATTGTATGTGTTGTCTATGTTTTCCGGAGTCAGGACAATGACGCACTAATATTACAAAAGAATCCTAAACCACACCGACACCTGGTTGCAATCTATCTCTCTCACACACACATATGCACATTTTGTTGAGCTTATTCATTTTTCCATGTTTCTAGGGGTTTCTAATATATAATGTGACGGTTGGTGCACTACTTTGTTGTATGAAAAACTATATACGAACGGTTGTCCTACCAGTCAAAGTCTTTTGTTCGAAACTATGGCTAAAGCGCCGTGAAAAGCGGTAGATTGTCATAAACGCATTATTATGCGGTGGGAAGTTGTACTTGGAAAATGAAAAGATGTTCAAGTTTTATTCTCATGGGTAGAGAAAGCAAAAAAAAGTGCAGATTGAGTAAAAAATCGATTTTTAGGCAATGTTTTTCACCAAAAACACTATTTTTTATGACGAGGTTCCAAAAAGCGTTGCACGCATAGCCTAATGGTTAGGACGCTGGCTGTTCATGTTATTGGCGCGCAGTAACGTATCTAGGATCAAATTTTGAGGGGTGCGAGAGTGGAATCTAATTTTAAGCCCAGAAATTTTGCAAAAACATAAGAGGGACCATTAAGAAAAAATTTTTATTTTTCGAATTTCGGGGGGTGCGGTCGTCCCCTCGCACCCCCTGAATACGCTACTGTTGGCGCGGATTCGATCCCATTAGGCCCTGGTGGGATCGAATCCGCGCCAACAGTAGCCAGGGTCTAAAGTTGTGGCAAAAACGCTTCCCTGACGCAGAGAAGACCTGTGTATTGAAACAAAAAGTCCCAAAAATCGCATTTTTGCGACTTTTCGCTTCAATACACAGGCCTTCTCTGAATCAGGGAAGCGTTTTTTCGTTTCAAAAATATCAAATTTGGATTCCTTGCATGTTTTTACCCCTAGAGGGATCATTTCCAGAAAAAATTTTGAAATTTTTTTCATTCATCGCCCATAATTACAACACTGATTCTCTCGAGGCTACTGGGAGAGTAAGGCACTATAACTTTCGCCACAACAACTTTCTTCACGTAACTTCGTTACGTTGCTAAAAAACTATAACTTTCGCCACGTTCGTGTCAATATACATATATATTGCAAATCAGGCAACTCGATTAGTCTAAATTAAATGTTTATTGACACGAAAGTTACGTGGCAAAAGTTATCATGGCGAAGGTTATCGTGGCGAAAGTTATCGTGGCGAAAGTTAGAGTGGCGAGATTCGTGGCGAAAGTTATAGTGCCGAGAGTAAGGCAACTTGATTTTGAGAGATGTGCATGTCAAATTGGTTTAGCTAACAATTTTTTTGAAATAACTGTCCATTCATTTTTTTCACACTTGTTCCTCTTAACCTTGTCCAAATTTTTTGACATTGACTCACAAGTGCCATATTCATATCAAGATAAATCAGATTGATATCTCAAGATGTACCCCAAGATTAACATCACCTGTATGTGCAGCCAACTGTCAAAATTAACGCAACGCTTATTTCTCACACTCACAACTAACTAAAAATCCTGTCCTGCTGACCTCCCCGGAACTAACTTACCTACAATTATAATACACCAAGTAAAAGTGAGAGTAGCAATTATCTCATTCTCACCTGAGTTGGCTATTGTATTTGCGCCGGGAGCGGCAAGAATGAGAGATGTTCTTTTTTGATTGTTATAAAAGGGTCTCGATTTTCAGCAAAGTGGATGAAAATATGTTGTTTTTTTCGAGTGAAACTTTTTTCGCTTGCATATGACATTCCCCCAAATAGCCTAACAAGATAAATTGAATAAACATTCGAGGGTCATTGAATTTCAATTATTTGTGAGGCAATTTATTTTGGCTAATTTTATCTACAATTTCATTGGAATAGGAATTTGATTCAACCCGGGCTGGAATTTTTAATAAATTTTGAAAACACAACCACCAAAAAAATTTGAAGAGGTTGCCAAAAAAATGACTAAAAATGGTATTTTTGTGGCAAAAAATCGCAGTTTTAGCTTATTTTTGGTGGAAAAAATCGCATTTTTGCGCAAAAATAGCCTTAATTTGACAAGTTTTGGTGAAAAAACATTCAGATTTTTTAATCTAATCTCATTTTTCTTTCGTTGTCTCTCTTTTTTTGCTTCAGTTCTAATTTGGGCCATGCTAGTAATTTATGTTTGTTTCCTAATGGATAGAAGTGCAGCACGCAAAATAAGCATAGCGTATCAAATTTTTCTGTTTGATAAGCTTTTTATGAACAACCGACGGAAAACAAACATGCGCTTTAGCTCATAAAGGATATGATGAAAGAGGAAATTTTGAAAAAAAAATGAAAAAGGCTGCAAATTTTACTATAGACAACGGGGTGGATTTGCAAAAATTGGCCCTAAAATTTTTTTAAAAATCAAATTTTTTCAATTTTTAAAGAGATTTTTCAAGGGGTAGTCCAGTGACCTAGGAAAGGTCTTGGGAGGTAAAATCTTTTTAGTTCCGAGGATAAGTTAGCCCAATATTAAAAGTTAGTTGATAAGTTAGTCCTAAGGATGATAAGTTAGTCCCGCTATGTATGGGGGTAGCCAAAACAGCTATCGCTCGGATGGGGATAGCCAAAACGACTATACTGGTGGCTGGGGATAGACATAATTCACTATCTTGTCATCGGTGTCAAGTAGTAACAAGGTAGTAAATTATGTCTATCCTCAGTCACCGCCATAGCTGTTTTGACTATCCCCCGTACATAGCAGCACTAACTTGTCATCCTTGGGACTAACTTGTAATATTGGACTAACTTGTCACTCCTGGGCTAACTTGTCCACGGGACTAACCTGTCACCCAAGGCCCGATTTGGCAAGTTAAACAACTTTAAAACCGCCAGGTTCGATTCCCCTAAGGTTAAACTTTTATTTACAACAAAATAATGATAGGCAAAAATTCTACGAGTTCGAATTTATTTTTTCCTACATTTTTCTTAAAAATCAAAAGTTTGTACCCTAGCGGGATCGAATCTGACGGTCTCAACGTTGCTTAACTTGACAGATCGGACATTTGGCTTCTCTATAAATTGCACTTCGGAAATTTTAATGGACTTTTGTTGGCTAAAGGTCTAAAAAGTCATAAAGGTGTCCTTTATGCAGCATGGCTCCAGGACTGGGTGGGGGTAATAGTGATTTTGTTTTCAATTTTTCGGAAAAATTTTTTCTGAAAATTAAATTTTCAAAAATTTAAATAACTAAAAAACCAACCAGAAAGTTTCGCATCAATAGAATAAATTAGAAAGCTAAGTAGAAAAAATCCAATAAATTTAGAGGCCGCCATTTTTTTCGAGATCAATTTTGCACAGAGAGAAGCCGCTGCGCTTTCAATTGGCCTAAAATTTAGATAAATAGGAAAAGATTAGTGGCAATGACGCTCGCTAAACATCAAACTAACATAATATCAACAAATTTTTCTCACATCAACAACAACCGTTTATAAAATTTATTTAAAGATATAAGCTAACTATAGGCTTATTAACAGCATATGTTAAGTAAATTTTTTTCTGACCCAAATTTGCATACAATCATCAAGTCATAAAATCAAGCACCGTTAAACAACTACACAATTTTCGGCAAGGATCATCGTGATGCGCGAAAGCAAAGCGACTCGAAGACATACAATGAACCAATGTTTGGGGGTGTGGCCGATTGGAAAATCCCGAAGACGAGAGAAAACAACGGACTGGGAACACGAAAGAGGAAGCCTAGCTCGAGAAAAAGGCTCACCGGATATGAAAATTTAATAAAATCAAAAATTTTTAAAGAAAAATTTGCAATTTTTGTGGTCTAATTTTTACTACCTAAATTTTTGAGCATTGAGCCGAATCTTTGCGAAAATAATTTGTTAGAGAAGTCATTTTAGCAAAGATTTCTCTCGTGGTACTCTAATTATCTATAGCAAATTTTTTGGAAAATCGCACCATCAACGTGCCGTTTCCTTGTTAGCTTAGGCTTAGTCATAGCTTAGGCTTAAGCTTAGTCTTAGGCTTAGAATTAGGCTTAGGATTAGGTTTAGTCATAGGCTTAATATTAGGATAAGATTAGGTTAGTTTATTTTAGATATAAGTATAGGTATACACTTAAAACTTATTACTCACGCCTGAAACTTTCAGTAGAATTTTTTTCCGCGCAAAAGCCCGCGGAAAAAATCTGCGGAAAAAATCCGCGGAAAAACTTTGAACGCCCAAATCTTGGGTTTTTTGCATCCGTTTCGGACAAATTTTTTTCCATTCGCAAGGGGCGCGTGATGAACTTTCACCTGGTACCAAAATCATGTCATCAACCCTTCTCTAACGCAATAAATTTTCATTTAAAAAACCGCGGAAAAATTCTGCGGAATTTTTCCGCGGAAAAGTATAATCGGCGCTTAAGGAAACTCCTAGTGCCGTAAAGTGTATATAGTAAGGACAAAGTGAGGAACCACTTTAAAAAGGAAAGGACATATAATAAAGTGCCAAGGATTGGGTGCGTTTAGTATTAGTTAGTTGATCTATGATCAAGTTTTTTAAATTTTTAGCATGTGTTTGATGAAGAAAGCATTTTTACGCTTCGGGAATGCGCGCAATCGATTTCCCGCATAAAAATACCTCTATATGGTCTTTTTTGGAAAAAATTTTTCCGATTCCAGTACCCTGCCACTTGGGGCAGCTAATCCGAAGTAGTACCAAATCGTTTAATATGAAAAAATTAAGCTTTTATAAAATAATGTGCACGATTTGGGTTGAAATATCAAACAATTAAATTACTGGTTTCTATTTCCATTGATGCGCTGCCTTGCGGAAGCAATCGAATCGTAAATTCAAACATTCCTTCAAATAGAAACGAATTTATTCAAATGATAATTTTAAAATTATAACTTTTTGCACGGTGGGGGAAAGTATGGCCAAAAGTGGCGACAAAAATTTTGTATTAAAAGTTTTCAGAGACGATATCTAGAAAATAGCTGCACAAGGGGGGGGGGGGGGCACTGGCGTCCTAAATACGATGTAGCCGCCGGGGACCCAACCAACCCCAAATACGAAGTGAGTATTAAAAATTTCTGGCAAAAAGACGAAGTGGGGGAGGGGGATACAGTACCCTTCCCCTTGTTCAGCTATGTCTCTAAAGTTCAGTAAAAACCTTAGCTTCTCAACAACTACCTCACTTTCGTTCTCTTAGATAGCTACCATTTTTTTACGGAAATACTTCCATAAATTGGAAATAGAACCAGGGAACCGAGCGCTTCGCGTCAGAAGGGGGGAAAAGTATTTATTACCCGTACTACGGAGCTCAGCCTCGCTCCGAGTATATCTATTTCTAATTTTTTGGCAGAGGAAAAAAGTTCGGTTTCTGCTGGGAATCGAACCAGCAAGTAATTTAAGCCGAGTGTCTTAGCCACTCGACCATGAGGTTAACTTCTTACACGCGGATAAAATTGCATTATAATCTTACATTAAAACATGATATGGGGCTAAAAACTTTTTTTGAAGGGTACCCCCATTATTTTGGTGTCATTTTTCTTCTCTCATCGAGTTCTATCGACTGGTATAGGCCTGCGCAGGGATGTCAAAGAACTCCCTTTTTCGGAAAGTTCGAACTCCGAAGAGGGAGTTGTGACTCTCTTTAACGCAGGCCGCCTGCGTTATCTAATCACGATAATTGATTACACTTACCCTTATTTATCACTTTGAACATCACTAACGCTCTTTATTTAGTTTAAAGAATTATAAAACGATGCGGTTTTCTATCTCACAAGCACGGTCCGCCTTAAATTCTGGAGATTACGAAGACGCTTTATTAAACTACATGACTGTATTGCGTGTTGCTTCAATTACAAGGCGAGTGGAATATTTTGATGAAGTCATGAATGCATTTAAACAATTTCTTTCCTTAAGAAGGCCAGAGCATCAGATACACATTTTATTAATGGCATTGTGTGAAATTTATAAAGAAGATGTAGCCTATTTGCAGAGGATAGCTGATGGACTTGCGATTCAAGGTAGGCTCTGTACCAATCAGGGTGCGAAAAAGTAGGTGATACCACCATCCACCCTGGGTGGTACCACCTTTTCGCCCTTTGGTACCAGTGGCGTAGCCAGACTTCCATGAACGGAGAGGGTTGTTATATTGACTTATAAGTAATTTAATGTACTTTCCTGTTATCCCGCCCGTGCTGGGTGTATTGAAGTACCAAATGCTTGAATCAGGCCAGGGAAGCGTTTTCATGCTCTGAAAATGTTTGCAATCGATTCCCCGCATAAAATTACCCCTAGAATTATCCCTAGACGCCCGTGATTTTCTCATAAAAATCTGAAAATGTTTGGTTTTCGCTTCAATACACCCAGCACGGGCGGGATAACAGGAAAGTACCTAATTTACTTGATGGTAAAACTTATAAAACGACTTGGATTATAACAATCCTGGATAGGGAACCACCAAAAATCATTAGGAAAATTTTTTCCAGTTTGGGGGGAACCACCCCGAGTTCTCCCCCACCTTAGCTACGTCACTGATCTGTACATGGTGAGCCAAAAAACCGTACCTTTGCGTTTTTTGGTGAAAATTTTTCAAAAATCACATATAAGAGATATTTTCATGCGATTTTTGAAAAAAATTTTTGCCAAAAAACGATAAAGTACGGTTTTTTTGTCTCATCCTGTACATATTTAAGTTGATAAGTGTTTTAAATTGTTTGGATTTTGTAATGAAAATGCAAAGTTTAGCTATTCATATTTTTGGCCATTTTTAGGTGAATACCTTTCTTCCGCAACAGTTTTTCGGAAAGCCATAGCGCTATCTCAATCCCCTGAATGCAGATGTTCGCCAACTGAACGAATCGGATTATTAGTCAACGTTGACCATATAAATTCTCTACTTTTTGATGCGTGGCATTGGCAGATGTTGAATTCAAAAATCCGAAACGAAGCTTTTGCAAATGCTATATGTAAAGCTGTTGAACGATTTTCGAATCCTGTTATATTAGACATTGGTTGTGGCTCTGGGATATTAAGTATTGTCTCGGCAAGAACAAGGTAAGTCGAATAGCATCCGTATGTAAATCAGCGCTGCAGTCGAAAATTTTTTTGAAACATCCTTATATGCTGAAAAAACTAATTTTTGGTTTAAAAAATGTCAAATTTGGGGATTTTTTTGTTAAAAATGGAAAATATTGGACAATTTTGGCGAAAAACTTTATTTAAAGAATTAACCAACGTTGCAGGCGAAATTTTTTCGTTGAGAAATGCTTGTTTTTAAGTTGAAAATGTTCAGAAAATTACAATTTTTGTAGAAAAAATGAAAAATTTTGGATCTTTTTTGTGAAAAATCATAATGGGGGACTATTATATTGAATGGATGAAGTTCACTATTTAGCTAGTTATGGACTTACAATTCATTATATTCAGAAAAGCCAAGAAAATAATTGCCTGTGATTATTCAGAAACGATGTGCTCCATTTCATCTAAAGTTGGCGTTTTGAACGACTTGAATTCATTGACTGATTTTGAACTTTACCCTATTCATTCCTGTGATCTTGAACTTCAACAGAGAGCTGATATTTTAGTTAGTGAAACTGTGGACTCCGCTATATTTGGAGAAAATATTCTTTCAACTATTCAAGACGCCCAAGATCGTTTGCTTAAAGAGGATTCGATTGTTATTCCTAGTAAGGTAAGCTTGTTGTACTTATATACAAAGTTGTTGAGACTATTTAAGTCTGGGGGGCCCCAATGGCGTGAAAAAATTGAAACTTTTTTTTCCAGAAAATGACTACTTTAGCGTAATTTTTAACGAAGAATCCAAAAAACGCACTCTCAACGGGCCTCTTTAGATTCACATTTTGAACAAGAATCACATGTTATACTATTAAACTTTGTTCGAACAGTGTCAGGAAAGTGTGTTTTTTCGGGAGTTCCTGTTTGGATTCTTCGTTAAAAATTACGCTAAAGGGGTTATTTTCGCAAAAAAATTTAATTTTTTTACATCATTGAGGCCCCAGACTTGAATAGCCTCAAGTTGTTTTCCTATTTAGGCTACTCTTTATTTTGCAGCATTGGAATCGCCTGACATTGCCACTCGTAGCTCTTGTGAACTTGGCGACATTGTTATTCTTTCTACCAATTGTTTCTCTCATTATAATCTGGAGTCGAAAGTCGATTCTGGTTACACTTGTGCTCATCTTGCCGAGCTTACGCATGGCTATAACATACTGTCTGAGTTAATAGAAGCTATTTCTGTAGATTTTAATGATCGACATCAAGTGGAACTTCTGAATTCTGGCACGTTTCGAACCAATTGTAAATTGCGGATTATAAAAGGAGGTGTTATCAACGGTATCACTTCTTGGTTTAAGTAAGATCTTGGATTAAGTAGAAAAAATTCAAATTTTTAACCCTTAGAATTGAGAATTTTGCAAAAATAACCTCGCCATTCGATTCCCAAAAAAGTAACCTCGCCATTCAAAATTACCTATATGCATGTCAAATCAAGGAATTTTGAGCGTTTTTTTGGCCCAAAAACCCCTTCGGTACGGTTTTTATATGAAAATTATGCTTGTTATATGTGCGGTTTGGTCGTAAGTCTTGATAGAGAAAAGCATTTTTGGTGCGATTTTTTTCTGAATATGGTTTTTAATTAGATAAGCTACATTTTTACAACAATTCCGGACTGAAAAAACTTCGGAAAATATGATTTCTGAAAACTCGTGGTGATCCCTACAGATATATGTCTAATTTTTAGGTTGTACACATATGAAAATATATCAATTAGTTCGTCACCTGGAAGCCATTCTTCCTGGCAACAAGCAATCTGGCCGGTTTATCCCCCATTGATCGTGCAGGCAAATGAAACTGTTGAAA
>OZJO01000340.1:0-13519 GCA_900406225.1 Acrobeloides nanus
ATTTCCCACCGCTTTGGGTTTGATAGAAAATCTTGAAATTCACGTAAGTTGAGTTGTAAAAGAGCCTCTGAGGTTAGAATTAAATCATTAAAAAGCAGTTGATACAAATCTAATCTTATTTCGCGTTCATAAATACTCTTCGTCATGGCAGTGGCTGTGCGAATTCTTCGAACGTAAATTTTTGAGCCACATTCTTCCACGAGTAAACGAAGTTTATCTAAGAAGACAGCCATTCCTTCTATATATAATGACATTTCGCCGAATACTACAGTGCGAAGGGTATGCTTTCTATACTCTGTTTTGAGGCTTAGCTCATGTAGCTCTATCTTCTTTTTAGCATAGAAGGAAATATTAACTTCATGCTTGTTTTCATTATAGTGTATACCCCTGGCCAAGCGAAGAGGTAGTTGATTTTCGTGCCCTTAAAAGATTGAGTGATAACTAAAGAATGGTAATTTATTATTGAAAAATTTCTTGCGCAAGTCTTGAACTCGAAACGAAATTGAACAATCAGAAATCGTTTAGAAGCCATGAAAATTTGGTCTGTTAACAATTTGAAAACAATCATTTTCTCAGATTGGTGACATTACTTCAGACGACGAAATTCACTTCGCGGCCAGCGACAAACTCGACTTTTTCCTATGCCTGACAAGGGAACTATCAGACTGGAAAGATGCGAATTTTTTTCAAAACTAGCTAAAACTGTTCCTTATGACCTAAAATAGCGGGAGGCCTTTGATTTCAATGAAAATGCTATTTTTGACATTTTTTTCATTTTGATTTCCCAAAATACCTTCAAAATCGATCTCAATAGCACAAAATTCGATTTTCCCCGCTATTTTAGGCCATAAGGAACAGTTTTAGCTAGTTTTGGAAAAAATTCGTATCTTTCCAGTCTGACAGTTCCNCTTCAAAATCGATCTCAATAGCACAAAATTCGATTTTCCCCGCTATTTTAGGCCATAAGGAACAGTTTTAGCTAGTTCTGGGAAAAATTCGCATCTTTCCAGTCTGACAGTTCCCTTGTGAGATCTAAATCCAGACCCAAACTTAAGCCTGATGCCTAAGCGCTAAAACAAAACTGTAATTTCTTGACCACGAGCGTCGCAAAGTGAATCTCTTCGTATTATTTTGAACTCTCGAACAAATGTAGAACTTTACTTAAGGTTACAATACTTACTAAGAACAATTGCATTCCACCGCTGGCAAATCAATTGAGATTTTTCGATCTCATTTCTCTCACAAAATTGAAGCGTTTCACAAATAAGTTCAGTTGTAATAGGAAGTCTAGAGAAGATTTGATCAACCATGTTCACAATCCAAGTATCCAATATTTTAATGGGCTTCTTGCAAGTTTATTATACCGTTAAGTCTTTTCTTCTTAATTGGCATTCTTTTTTAAATTACGAACCTCATCAAAAATCATCATGAATAAGACACTATATCGATGTTTTTCGAGGTCTAACTATAATCGATTTCTCACATAGAAAACTCCACTTTAGGGTTATTTTGAAAAAATTATTGTGAGAAATTGTCAAAGTCTGATTTTTTTGTGCATTCCTGTAAATTTGAAAATTTGTAAATAAATATAAATTTATTAAAATTTTAACAAAATGATGGGTTAATTTTGGCCAATGCCCCCATTTTGTCCATCACTCTGGCTGTATCCGCCATTTTGTCCATTTTGGCCAATGCCCCCATTTTGTCCATCACTCTGGCTGTATCCGCCATTTTGTCCATTTTGGTCAATGCCCCCATTTTGTCCATCACTTTGGCTGTATCCGCCATTTTGTCCATTTTGGCCAAAGTTCCAATTTTGTCCATTACTCTGGCTGCTTATGCCATTTTGGCCAATGCCCCAACCATGGCGGTTGCCTCTACCCTGTCTGCTATTACTATTTTGTCCACCTTGGTTGTTATCAAAGCCTCCAATGCTACCAGAAATTGGGTATATCAAAAGTTGAATTCCGTCATTTCCAGGGAATTGAGCTCTTGAGTTATCTTGCCCTCCATAACTTCCTTGATTACCAAAATTTCCTCCTTTTCTTTCTTGAGTGGACTCTCCATTTTCATCTTGTCTACTGAAATTTCCTTTCCATGTTTGGTTATCAAAACCTCCATGACCGTCTTGATGGCCAAGGTCTCCTTGATCATCTTGCCTTGGGCCATCATTAGCCGTAGTTGCTGAACTAGAAATTGGTGAAGAACTATTGAGACAGTTCACTCCATAAATAGCAAGGACATAAAATACGATTTGTAAGCCAAGTTTAGCCATAATTGAAATAGAGCAATTTGAGTGTAATGGAGACTTTAGACCCTTATATATTCAGTTGAATCAGTAAAACATCAAAGTCCTGCTTAATTAATTTACAGATCGACATTAATCTTTCATATAGGCCATCTTAACTACAGGGTGGCCAAAAAAAACTGCACTTTTACGATTTTCCGAAAATTTTTTGCCAAAAAAAATTTTTTTATAATTTTTTTCAAAATGACCCTGTGGGGGGTTTTTCTATGCGAGGAGTCGTTTGTGCGCATTGAAAAATCTTCAAAACGCTTCCTTATCCATGAAATCATTAAAAATTTGAAAAAAATGAAAAATTCTGATTTTTTAACGATTTCATGGTCAAGGAAGCGTTTTGAAGATTTTTCAATGCGCGCAAACGATTCCTCGCATAGAAAAACCCCTCACAGGGCCATTAAAAAAAATTTTTTTGGCAAAAAATTGCTCGAAAAATTGCAAAAGTGCAGTTTTTTTGGCCACCCTGTAAAAGAGATTAAAATAAGCTGACAAGTTCAAATTTAGACTAGGGTGAGTTCGATCATATTAATTAATTTTAGATTATGCGTTTTCAATAAATGAAAGTACATGAGATCGAGATCTACCGCGCTCAGAGTGTTTCCGATAGTAACTTCGAGCAACACTTCGTAATCAGGCACACGGCGCACAAAAGTGTGCAAAAAATTGCGAACTCGAAAACAACGCTTAGAAACGTGTTAAACAAGTGCCAATAGCAGCTTACTAAAGAAATCGAAGCGATCCGAGAGCGTCACAACTTTTTCGACTTTTAAAAAAATTTTGCCCCTTGGGGGACCAAGGGAGGAGAAATCGAATTTTCAACAAGTTCTCAAAATCAGCTGATTTTTTGTACTCGGGGGTTTTCGGGCATGGGGAACTTGAATCCGAAGGAATTTTTTGATTTTGATTACAGGAAAGTGTCGAATCCGGTGACAAATCCTGAAAATTCGCATAAAATGACCATAATTTTAAAGGCTAATAACTTTTTATGGGAAAAGCCATTTTTTACGAGCGAGGTGTCAAAATGCTGGTAAGAGTTGGGGGAACAACGTTACAGAGCCAGATTTTTGGGCGCACGCGAAAATTTTTTTGTTAGACCCCAAAAAGCGCAAAAAGTGCCCAAAATTTGCATATTTTTACAGACAAAAGCCCATTTTTCGACAAAAAAAACAAAATCGCTCTGTAACGTTATTTTCTAGCCTGTTAGCAATCGTTTGACACCTTGCTCACAAAAAATGGTTGGTGCCATAAAAAGTTATTAGCCTTAGAAGGTTGCAACAAAGTGAAAAATTCAACAAATGTTAAAAAAATACAAAAAGAACTTTTCAAAAATTTTTCTCGTAGAATTGTTAATTAAAAGGTGTAGAATATTGTAGAAAAAAAGATTAGTCGATTTCATTTGGTTTTCACCGAGATATGGCAATTTTTCGTCACCTATCGAAAACGTCTTTTTTCATGACATGCACTAAGACGCGCGCGTCTTGCGGCAAGTATAAATGGTGTCTGACGCTCTCGGATCGCCGCGGATCCCTTCGTAAACTGTTATTGGCACTGTAATAACACGTTTTTAAGCGTTTTCTTCGAGTTCGCAATTTTTTGCACACTTTTGTGCGCCGTGAGGCATTATACGTACCTGGAGATCGAGCGCTACCAAAAAATGAACTTTTATTTCTGTTGTATCTACTATCAAAGTTTTGTACGTAGACAAATTGTTCGAGATATTATCACACCTGTTTTGAGCGTTGCGCGAATTGACACCCAAAACTTTTTTTGCTCGAAAATGCTTATTCTTATCGAAAAAATATAAATTGAAGCTTTTCTAATGAGNAATTTAAAAATTCTGATATAGTTTGTAGTTCGTATTCAGAGATTAAAAAAATTCTTTCAAAGAATTTAAATTTTTTTTCGTTTCAATAAACAATTCTTATTTTAATTCCTGATTCAATCGGAAAAATTTTATAGAAGAAAAAATTCTTTGACGAAAAAAAAGACTATAGGTTGTTGCAAAAGTTCGTACTCAAAAGTTTTGTGAAGTTTTTGTGTAATAATAAAATAAAATTAAGGCAAAATATAATCGACTCAAGTGGGACTCGATCCCGAGAACGTTAGAGTCAAATCGAGGAGCACTACCACCAAGCTCACATAAAATGATAAGGTCAATTTTTTCCCCAGATTTTTTGGGATTTTTTCAAAAATGCAATTTTCTCTGTTTTCCTGAGCTTTTTAGCGCTCCAAATAAATTTCACAAACCCCCAGGTGTAATTTTTCACGAGGAATCCCACTTTCGTCCCATGAAAAGTGCAGAAAACCCCTTTTTCAAAACATTTTCTCGGGTTTTCTGCGCTTTTCATGGGACGAAAGTAGGTTCATTCGATTCTTCGTGAAAAATTACACCTAGGGGTTTAGTGAGATTTATTTGGAGCGCTAAAAAGCTCAGGAAAACAGAGAAAATTGCATTTTTTGAAAAAATCCCAAAAAATCTGGGGAAAAAATTGACCTTATCATTTTTATGTGAGCTTGGCTTAGTGGTAGTGCTCATCTATTTGACTCTAACGTTCTCGGGATCGAGTCCCACTTGAGTCGATTATATTTTGCCTTAATTTTATTTTATTATTACACAAAAACTTCACAAAACTTTTGAGTACGAACTTTTGCAACAACCTAATATTTCAACAATGATGGTGCTTATTTTAATTATAAATATCTAGAGGTGAAAAATAATTGGAGATTAAATATGTACAAAATTCGATAGAAAAATCGGGTTTTTACCTAGTTGACCCGGTTAGCATTCAACTAGAAAATCGGGTGGCACGGCTGCCCAAAATGAAAAAAAAGTGGGGTCACCCCAAAAAACATGATAAAAAGTATTCTTACATTGCTAATACCATATTTCAAAAAGAATTACAAAGATTCATACGTGCCCAAATTTTTTCGGCTTTTTGAATTTTTTCTAAGTTCTGGAAAAACCTCACTTTCGGCTCTAGGACTTTTCACAACGGACTTTTCACAACGATCGATTAGTTTGAATTGGTTTGTATATTGACACGAAAACTCGATTTTTGTACAAATGTGTCCAAATTAATTTATACAGTTTTTATTGATATTAAGACAAAGCGCGCATTTAAAAGCTTACCCTTCGTTGTAAGCTCGGTTGTGTAAATACACGGTGTATTTATATTTGAAAAATTCACGTGTAAAATACACGGCATATAATCGCATATTAAAAAGTTATTTATCTTTTTTGGAAGTAATTTAATTTATACAATTTCAAATATATGTATATCCGAAGTGAACATTTTTTGTTAATTTATCTTTTTGCTCATTTTTTGGAACTTATGCACTTTGGACCCCCCAAAAATTTGGGGGGGGGGGTCGAACTGCACCGATCAGTGCAGTTCGGACCCCCTCATTTTTTGGAACTTATGCACTTCGGCCCCCCCCCCAAAATGTTTGTATTTATGTGAATTTGGGGGGGGGCCGAAGTGCATAAGTTCCCATTTTTTATCTCCTAAACAATTTTATGCAATTGAATAGGAGATACTCTATTTTTTTAAGTGTATGGATAGAGAACTATCAGATGGGGAGATTGTTGATAGCGATTCGGAACAAGAAGTTCCAATTCAATCTGAAACAGTTTTAGGGAATGTTAGTTTTTTCTTACAAAGTTAAAATTTATTGTTTTTTAAGGTTGTTTTTTATAATTCTACCAGAGGACAAGGAAACAAGTTAGAATGTATTGGACATGCATACAATGTGGGTAAACGTCATCCAGAGCGTATAATCTATTACTGTGATAAGCGAATTAAGTATAAATGTCCCGGCTCAGTTGTCTATTATCAGAATAAGAACTCTATTGAAATTGTGCGTGAGCATAATCATCCAGTTGATCAAAGTAAAATTGAAGCGGAAAAGATTAAGGTGAGTATAACTTTGTTCCTATTTTTACGATGTAATGCATTTTTAGAGAAGTTTGTATGCAGAAGCTAGCAAAAATCCCGGAGAAGCATCCCGTCGTTTGATAAATGCCCATTTTAAGCGAACAACTCCTGATGTTCTGATTCGCTTGCCTGGATATGAGTCGTTATCTCGAGTTGTGCGAAGGAATAAGCAGAATGCTGATCTTTATATTCCAGAGCCATTTACTTTTGATGAAATTGACCACAATTTGCTTCGACAATTTAAATCTGTGTTAGGAGAGGAACTTCTTTTATTGACAACAGCAGAGCCTTCACCGCTAATTGTTTTTGCAACCGATACGAATTTGGACGTGTTGCGTGAATGTGAAATTATTGCCGTGGATGGTACTTGTGATGTATGTATTAGGTTGTTCGGAAAGTATATTCATTTCCGAAGCTTGAAAACGCTTCTCTGATTCTGGGAAAAAATTGGGTTTTTGAAGCGAAAATGGTCATTTTTCGTTTTTTTCAAAAACCCAAGTTTTTCTCTGTATCAGGGTCAGTGAAGCATTTTCATGCCGCATCAATACGCGCAATCGATTCCCCGCCTATATTATATCTTTAGGTTGTGCCCTCTAAGAAAGTGTTTAAGCAGTTGTGGATTATTCAAGGATTATTCGAAGGAAAATTTTTACCGTTGGTATTTTGCTTGATGAAAAAGAAAAAGTTAAATAATTATCTCACCATATTGAACAAAATTAGTGACTACTTGTCTCCTAATCTTCGATACGTTATTATGGATTTTGAAAGATCTGCTATGAATGCTTTTCTAACCAAATTCGCTGAATTAAACTTGACTGCCGAGGTATTTTTGCCATTTTGTGGATGCTAATGTTGAAACGATATTTAAGATTCATGGGTGCTACTTCCATTTTGATCAATCTTTGTTTCGAAAAATTAAAGAGTTCCAGTGGACCCAAGCTTATAAAGATAAAGGAACAGTCTACTTTGCTTTAAAACGATTTTTTTATCTGCCGTTCGTCAAATTAGAACATATTGTGTTGGCATACGAATTTTGTTGCGCCGAATTGGGTAGTTTTTGTTAGTTATGGATCTTGAAAATAAATATTTTTAGAACGTGTGGGCTCAGTGTATCGCAAATTTACCAAATATATGGACTATACGTGGATTGGAAAACGTAATAAAAATGGACATCGAGGACAGCCACTATTCCCTTATCACATTTGGAATTGCTATACCNTGGATCTTGAAAATAAATATTTTTAGAACGTCTGGGCTCTGTGTATCGCAAATTTACCAAATATATGGACTATACGTAGATTGGAAAACGCGATAAAAATGGACATCGAAGACAGCCACTATTTCCTCATCACATTTGGAATTGTTATGACTTCACGTTGGAATATTTGCCACGGACCAATAATGCTATAGAATCTTTGAATAATGCGTTTAAAGTATCTGCGAATGTCGCTCGTCCAACAGTAAGTCTAGTTCTAAAATATATAATATTTATCAATTATTGATATAGGGAAGGGGTTATTTTGATGATAAAATGAAAATCTTATTTTTTAATTTGATATTTTTTAGTTGGCCTATTTCATGAATAGATTGGTCGAAGAACATGCTAAAATCCACTTCAACATTTTGCACCCGCCACAAGGAATCAAACTGGCAGAGAAAGAGCTGTATCTTATGGATGTCGTACGAAATTATGATTATTGCGAAAATTTTTCGGAATATTTTAATGATCTTATGGGTGTTGTTCTTTTGCAATTATAGTATTATATCAATTTGTTTTTAATATTTGTTTTGATGTTTCATGTTCGCTTTTTATAAGAAGATAAATATTGTTCATTTAATCAATTAGGTTTTCTTACTACAAAACAAAAATAAGATACAAAACAATAACAAGTTCTAAATCCTTAAATGCAAAAATAGTGTTTTCCAAAATTTGAATTTTTCTAGCTTCGCCATAGTAAATATAAACAGACAATTTCGGAGTCGTCGATTGCTCTTGTGTCAAAAAGCAGTGGCAATATTTTCTAGCTTGGCCAATTCAGACTTTTCACTGTCTTTTCAGTAACAAGTTACGGCATTTCCATATCCATCGCTGTGATATCAGAGTTGCTCGTAGTTTTCGACTCCAAATCTTTCCTCAGTATTATTAGAGATTCCAAACAAGAGATACATCACACCGTTGTGAAAAATTAAGAGTGTAGATTTAAATAAAATATTAGTGTGCAAAAATAAATATATTGTGAATAAATTTATACAGGGTCGATTTCTCACATAAACAGCCCCCTATGGAGTCATTATTTGTTTGAGAAATGTGGCACAAAAAATCTCAAAATGTCTTATGCCCACCCTGTAAAATAAAATTATTAGCGTGAAAAATTAACTTGGACACATTTGTACAAAAATCGAGTTTTCGTGTCAATATACAAACCAATTCAAATCGTTGTGAAAAGTCCGTTGTAAAAAGTCCGTTGTGAAAAGTCCTAGAGCCTCACTTTCGACTCTTGAACAAAAAAAGTCATATCTCTGCGAAAAACTTTTTTTTTCATTTTTCTCGATTTTTTACTTAAAATTTTGCCAACTATCACCTCAATTAAAGTTGTTTCTACACATATTTTGGGTATTTTTAGCAAAAAATTTCGAAACATCACAAAAAATTTTTACGTGGCAATCTCTACATATACTCCAACCTTTATTGAAAAATTCCTGTATTCAAACGAATTTTTCATTTACGATACTTTCATTTATTTATTCTTTCGCACTGCAAAGCTAAAATTAACAGCAAGCTAAACCGGCTATGAAGCATTCCATCTCTATATTCGACAAAAAAATTTGTGTTCACTAATTTATCGATAATAGCATCGCTAATTTGTTCCGTCGAGTTCACTAATAGCCCTTCTGCCGTATTTAGCCAGAACGCTTATTAGTGATTTGATAAAAATTTGTAAAATTGTGCAATATTTTATCATTTCAACTTTTAAAAATTCATTGTTTTATGTGTTTGTTTTTTACTTTTTTTATATGAGAAGTATACTTGATTTTAAGAGATGGCATCTGAACTGAAATGGTTAGGACTTTCTGAGAGTAAAATTGGTGAGACTGTAAAAAATTCCAATTTAACCAGTCAGTTGGTTAGTATTGTTAAATTGGCGAAAGAATTAGATCCAGCTGAAAATGGTGATGTGGTTTCTTCGAAGCCTAAGGTTTGTTAGAAGATTTTGATTTTTCTTAAAGGGGTAGGGCTGATTGATGCGAGTTATTGCAAAGTTTTTTCGACAAACGTAAAAAATGTTCAAAACGATGAAAAAATACTGTTTTCGAGGAAAAAATTGAAAAAAGTTTCTGGGTGTTATTTGCAATTTTATTGATTGAAACTTGCTGTAAAAAATGCCAAAAAATTTTTCGATTTTTTTCCATTTCGAACATTTTTACGTTTGTTGAAAAAATTTTTTTGCGATAACTCGCCTCAATCGGCCCTCCCCCTTTAAGAATTTAATGAAAGTTTTTGCCTATTTTTTATATCAACATCCATTTTTAGGGCACTTTCCTCTATAATTTGGCTACTCGAATAAAACCTCAATTTGCTCAGCATATACCTCTAGTTGTCAAGCATATTATAAATGGGAATATTCGGAATGAAGCTCAACTTCAAGCTTCTATTGATTTTTTATTACATCATTCTGTTTCTAATTTTACCGAGGATGAGTTCAAAAAGGCTTGTGGAGCTGGTGTTGTGATTTCTATTGACCAAATTGAAGATGAGGTAGTTTGTTCGCAAAAATTCAAAACCTGTCTTTTTAGGTTGGAAAAGTGATTGGGAAATACAAAGAAGCTCTGTTAAAAGAACGTTATTCGTTCAACATTGGAAAGCTATTAGGTAGATTGTGTTTTTGTTTTTGACAGAATATTCTACTTTTTCAGGCGAGGTCAAACAATCTCTCCAATGGGCCGATGGCTCCGTGGTCAAGCAAGAAGTGGATCTTCGAATTTTGGAGCTACTTGGACCAAAAACTGCCGATGAACTTTGTCCATCCAAGAAGAAGGTTCAAAAAACTGGGAAAGCGGAGAACGCGCCGATTTTGAAGGAGAAAAACGGCAAGGTGGAAGAAGCTAAAAAGAAAGAGAAAAGCCCCGAGTTCGCGGCCGATGAGGATGGGGCTGAAACTATGGAGGAACTGTTGAAGAATAAGACTCATTTCCACAAAGTTGGTGAGAATTACAAAACCGAAGGCTATGTGATTACGCCAAATACTATGAAACTTCTAGCCGAGCATGTTAAAGCTGTTGGAGGAAAAGTATGGTCTTTAACACGTCTAGATTATCGTCGAATTTTTATTGGGAATAAAAATGAGTAGTTCTATAAAAAGAAATAGTCGAAAAAGTCCTTTTTTGATCCATCCTGGGCTGTCAAAGTTGTAGGTTCTTGCTTCCCAATTTCTCAAACTTGTAATGCTCGTTTCTCCATGAAAATTCATGATTACGAGACGAAATTTTTTTAAACATCCCCGTGATTTGTGCTTAATTTTTTTCTTTGACACCAATTCATGATTCTTGCGTTAATACTATCACAAGTCGCATTTTTTTAGCTTAGGGGTCTTTGAGAATATTGTATTGGGTTAAAGATGGTTATTTTTGAAAACCAAAAAATATGCTTTAGTGTTTTAAGCATAATTTTTTATTCCAACATCCATCATAGCTGATTTTGATGTTATTTTAAAGAGCCAATTATCAGCTTTAAAATGACACCATATCAGCTTTGATGGATGTCGGAATAACAATTATGCTTAAAGTACACAGCAAAAGTAAAAGTGAGCTGAAACATGTAAAGATCTCAATTATCTGAAAATGAAAAAGTTTTATGAAAGTATGAAGAATTCGAGTCATGAAAAACTTCTCATAAAGATTGCTTAAATTCGTATACTTGATTTTATAGGTCACTAGTCGTTTCCCGCCCGAACCTAATGGTATTCTTCATATTGGCCACGCTAAAGCTATTAATATCAATTTTGGCTATGCTAAGGTGATTTGTTTATGGATGAAATTTGCATACCCACTTTTTTAGGCTCATGGTGGCCGTTGTTATTTACGCTTTGATGACACGAATCCAGAAAAAGAGGAGGAAAAATTCTTTACTGCAATTTCCGAAATTGTTAATTGGCTAGGTTAGTTGAGAGGAGATAGCTAATTTTTCGGCACTATTTAAAAAATAAAATAAAAAATCGTCTTAGGCCCGTTTGTGTTTTTATGTTGATTTTCCGAGATCAAATTTTTTGTTCCGAACACAGAATTCAAATTGTGTTTCAGTGTTCCAAGGGGACTCTTATATTTTTTCCGAAAATTGTTAGAAAAATCGAAAAAAATAAAGGGGACTATTTTATTTTTGGGGTCAACAAAATTACCCTCTCCAAAACCCTTCTGCGGCACTGTTTAATGACTTCATTTTAAAATATTTCAGGCTATACTCCATACAAGACCACCCACTCGTCGGATAATTTTGAGCAGCTTTATAAATGGGCGGTGGAATTGATTCACAAGGATTTGGCTTATGTTTGCCATCAAAGAGTCGAAGACATGCGTGGTATTGACCAGAAACCGTCACCATGGAGAAATCGCCCCGTCGCTGAGTCATTGCAGCTTTTTGAAGTCAATTTTTTTTAAATCCATAATTATACTTTTGTAGGACATGAAAAATGGCAAATTTGATGAAGGAGAAGCCACTTTGCGCCTGAAGACCATTTTAGAGGAAGGAAAAATGGACCCTGTTGCATATCGAATTAAATACGTTCCCCATCATCGGTCTGGAAATAAATGGTCATTCTGAAGTGTTGTTCTTGAATTGTAACTGACATTTTTTAGGTGCATCTATCCGACCTACGATTATACTCATTGTTTATGTGATTCGATTGAGAACATTACCCATTCGTTGTGCACTAAAGAATTCGCATCGAGGTGATTTTTGTTTGGCTCTAGGGATGATTCGAAACCGATTTTCAAAATGTGTCAAATATTCCGAATTTCGTTTTATATCTGTTAAAATGGTCTTTTTCGAAAATCAAAATATCTTACAAGGGGCGTCACAGAAATGTCATATTCAAAAAATTTTCAACCTGGGCTAACTTTGTAGAGCATACCCACTTGTCAATTAAAAGTGGTCGAATTTTTACCAGACAAGGCTTCTTTTTCGAGCAAATAAGCTTTCAAAAAAGAAAGAAACCAAACGATTTGATCGGTTTTTTAGGAGGAGCTCATATTATTGGTTGTGCAATGCCTTAGATATTTATTGTCCAGTTCAG
The DNA here is from genome assembly GCA_900406225.1 of Acrobeloides nanus. Classification (NCBI taxonomy): domain Eukaryota; kingdom Metazoa; phylum Nematoda; class Chromadorea; order Rhabditida; family Cephalobidae; genus Acrobeloides; species Acrobeloides nanus. Next base: position 12,525 of record OZJO01000340.1, read on the forward strand.
TGGGAGTACGGAAGATTGAATGTGTGCTATACGGTTGTTTCGAAGCGAAAAATTTTGAAACTAATTCAAGAGAAAATTGTTAGGTAAAAATTTTTTTATCGATCATCAATTTTTGAAGCTTAAAATTTTAGTGACTGGGACGATCCAAGACTTTTCACCTTAACAGCTTTGCGACGCCGAGGCATTCCACCAGAAGCCATTAATACATTCGTTGCACGACTTGGCTTAACTGGAGCTCAAATGAGTGTGGAGCCATCAAATTTGGATGCTGTGGTTCGCGACTATCTTAATATCAACTCACCTAGGTAGGTGAAATTCGTAAAGATCAAATTTTGAACAGGGAAAACCGAAATCGCGTGCTTGAAAAAAAAATTTTTGAAAATTTTTGGCTAAAAAAACTCCAAAAAGTACTGTTTTTTTGTTCATCTTATGTAAATAGATGTTAAAATTGACACCATGAACTTCACTAGATTCTATTATTTTTAATTTTCTAGAACAATGGCAATTCTTGAACCACTTCGATTGCGAATTCAAAACTTCAAAGAGCTAAACCTACCATCGTCAATTGATGTACCAGATTTTCCAGGCGATACTTCCAAGACCAGCACTCATAAGGTAGCCGTCGATGAAGTCATATTTATTGAAACAACCGATTTTCGAGAGGTTGGTTTTTGAGTGGAGCTACATACCTAATACGGTATTGACTTGAATTCTGTCAAAACAGGTTTTAATTGTCACGAGTTATGAACTAAAAACACAAAAAAATTTGGGTTTTTGATCACTTTTGACTATGTCTTAGATGTCCATTTTTTCCGAAGCTTGAAAACGCTTTCCTGACCCTGATTTAAGGAAATAAGAGTGTATTGAAGCGAAAATATAAAAGTTTTGAATTTTTCTTCTGAAAATCATCGTTCTATGCGAAGAATCCACACGCATATTACACATTACCCTGAATCAAGGTGAGCGTGTGTAATAACATGAAATTAACAAAGAAA
>OZJO01000341.1:0-12749 GCA_900406225.1 Acrobeloides nanus
CCCGAAAATTTTTTTCTAAAAATGATCCATATATAATTTTATGCTGTGAATCGATTGCGTGCATTCCTGAAGGGTTTGATATGTTAGTACAGGAGTTTTTTTTGAGTTATCGCTAAATTATTCTTGAAAAATGGTGATTTTTTGATATTTTTAGCGTAGCAAGATCCCAAAACCTAGGTTAACTTTATTCTTTTTGTCCAAAAATAAGTTGTTTTACCGTTTTGGCCAAGAATTTCTGATAATTTTTGAGCGGAATATGTTAACGTCTTAAAAATCTGCCATTTTTGCTCTGAACCTGGACCACGAACCCAAAAATAAAGTTTTTCAAAATTGTTCTTGAAACTGGTATCTTTTAATAGAAATTTTCGACAAAAAAATTTGTTGAAATCCTTGAGTGCGCTGCAGACGAATTTTTTTGGAAAATGTTTGTTTTTAAGCTAAAAATGCTCTTAAAATGAAGAACTTTTGGTTTAAAAAATGTCAAATTTGGGGCTTCTTTGATGAAAAACTTTAGTCAAAGTAAAATCCAGCACCGCAGGCGAAAAATTTTTTGATAAACGTTTGTTTTCAAGTTGAAAATGCTCAGAAAATTACAATTTTTATAGAAAAAAATGGAAAACTTTGGACCTTTTTGATGAAAAAAAAAGGAAATTTTGATCATTTTATGAAAAATCGTTATGAGGGACTATTAGGATTTTTAGAAAAATTTTCAATTTTTCGAGCAAAAAATAAGGGGGGACCTTTAGAAAAAATTTTTCGAATTTCGGGAGGCTTGAGACTGCTTAGCCCCCCCCCCTGGATACGGCTCTGCATATATATGTACAAAATACTGAAAAAAATTACCTGAGTAAAAACAACTGTGTGGCCAATTCGAAATCTTCATTTGCATCTCTCGGATTCTAATATATCTAAAAATAATATTCTATTAGTAAAAATGTGAAACTTCAAAACAAAACAGTAAAAAATTAATAAATCAAAAATTCGATAGAACAAATTTTAATTATAAAATTTTACTATAAAGGGTTGTTTTATAGGTTGGTGACATTTGCGCATGCACAAATGTTGCGCTGGCAAAAGTGAATGCGCAAATGTACATGCGCAAGCGTGCGTGCGCAATGTTTTATGCGCAAGTGTCACCAACACTGTTTTATTAATTTGCTTCTAAAAAATTGATAAAAGTTGTAAATTCGAGAAAAAAGTAGTTTTCTCGATTTTCTTTTCTAAAAGAATGAAAAACTTTGTAAATTCGATAGAAACAAGTTGTTTTTGTATATTTTCTTTCACAAAATATACACAATGTTCCTTTTTTCTTTAAAACATACCAAAAAAGAGTAATCAGTGACAAAAACATGTAAAACAAATAGAAATTGTGCCAAGAAAATCAATTTTCCGGAAATTACCGTAAATTTCTTCGAACAATTTGAATTTGTCTGTGTCTTGAAACGAAAACATCGCAACCAAAATTTTAACGTACATGCACTGTTCCTTTAAATGAGAAATGTCTGTTTGTTAGTTTGTCTGTGTCATCGGCTTTTGTAACCTTAAGTTCATATCCGTTACGAGTTATACCGTTGGTGTCGCCACATTTTGGGGAGAAAATGATACCAAATTGATGGGGAAAATTCTTACAGGATTACCCATTTTTGGGAGTGTCCGATCTGGCAAGTTAAGCAACGTTGGGCCATATCGGCGCCAAATTTGTTTAACGAGGATTTTTGCATAGTGGTAATTTTTTGTCAGGAATTGATTGATTGCGAGCACTCCCGAGTCGTCAAAATCTAAGTGTTCTGAAAAAAATCGATTTATTTGAAAAAACGAAAAATTGAAAAAAATCCGAAAATTTGAAAAACATTCGAAACAATGTTTGATATCAAAGCGAGATCGAAGGCCGAGCCCTTGAGCGTCTTTGGCACTCGGTCTCATGTTCTAATCTATGGTCAGACAACTTTTTTCGAAAATTTTTGCAGCATTTTGTTCAGCGTAAAATTCTGTCTTGGAATATACACTTGTTACAAGTGAATATGCTATTGTTAAAACTCCGTATTTCTTGTTGACGACGAAAATGGTACGAGATTCACTCGAAATGGCAATAGGACGGAATGCACCGCACGGTTTTTATAGGACTGAGTGCACATTATTGAAGGAAAATGTGCGCTCAGTCCGTGCGCTCAGTCCGTGCATTCAGTCCTTGTGCGCTCAGTCCTTGTGCACCCAGTCCGTGCGCTCGCACTTTGTGCGGTGCATTCCGTCTTATTGCCCTCGAAATGCGTAACATTTTTATTTTTATTTCAGTAATTAAGAGCATGTCCAAGTCTACTAATTACGGTGGATTCATAAATTTTTACACAATATGTTAATCAGGAATTCACTTGTTTTTAATTTCTAAGAGGTATAAGAATAAATACAGATAACGTCAAAATAACTAACAAACATTGACTAACGCCGATGAATATATAAAATCATAAGAAGGAACCGAGAGACCGGGCGACTTCGGCGCTTAAGGGCTCGGCCTTCGGCCTCGCTTTAACAGACGGACGGCTGACCGGATCGATCTTACGAATAAGCTGTCCTATGTGTAAATATTCCAAAAAACAAAAAATTAAATTCTCTTACGAGGGTGTTTGGGCCTTTTCAACTATGAGACCTCTAGAGGAAAGTATAACGTTTTTGTAATTGCCATACCTCCAAGTCGGAATTGATTTGAGACCTCAGCGACCACACATTTGATAGCTCTTAATCTCTGCTACAACTTTTACCTAGATACATATAGCAAGTTTTCGCTTCAATAAAAAGTTACACTCCAATCTTTGAGCATTCTTCGATTTTTCAACCGGGTTTTTGGCAAAAATCGGCATTTTTGACCCTGTTACGAGGGTTTTCACCCCAAGTAGTTGTCACAAATATGTAGCCCAGATTCCCAGGAAAATTTTGGTATATTGGATTTGGCATGTTAGTACAGGAATTTTTTGAATTAAAGCAAATTTTCTCTTGAAAAATAGTGATTTTTCATTATTTTTAGCATAACAAGATCCCAAAACCTATGTTAGCTTATTTCTTTTTGCCCAAAAAGGAGTTGTTTTACCGTTTTTGACTATGGCCAACAATTTCTAATCATTTTAGACCAATTTTGAACAACTTTATTTTTCACGACGGCGCGATTACGACGTTAAATGGTACAAGCAATCGCAACTGGATCTCCGGAAAAAAATTTTTTTGAAAATTTTTATAAAAAATACGTTTCTAGGGGGTAATTTTATGCGAGAAATCGATTCCGCGCATTCCCGAAGCATAAAAACGCTTCCTTGACCCTGATTCAGGAAATGGGGTGACAGGGCCGTATCCGGGTGGGGGGGGGGGGAAGGGGTAATTACCCCCCCCCACCTAAAATCCGAAAATTTCACTGAAAAAATGATGTTTTTTCATTTTTACTCTCCCCTAAAAATTTCTTGTATAAATCATATGAACCGAAAGAGTGTTTCGACTCCCACTGGCATCGAATTAATTTTGCCATAAAATAAATACCCATCTTCAAAAGGCAAAATCTTGAGAACCATAAATTGTTTTTTATTCATTTTTTTAATTATAGGGGGCGCAAAGATCTTTCAAATGCTATATAAATCATAAAAAATTAGATGTATAGTATGGCCATTTTTCAAAAACAAATTTATAAATGAAAAATAGAAATAGTAGAATGTTGCAAATTTTTATAAAAACTAGTATAGTTTATTGAAGATTTCTCAACTTTCATTTAAAAAACCGCGTCAAAAAATCTTTTAAATTAGCTGAGATATTGCCAAAAATGTGATGTGAAATATGACGTTACGCACTGTAGCATCAAACTTTAGAACAATAGATTTTTAAACAAAAAGTTTTTCTAGGTATAACTTGAAATTTTAAGAATTTAAATTATTTTCAACTTTTGTTTTAGAATTCATATTTAAAGTACAAAATAAGTTAAAATTAGTTTGATAAGTTTTGATTTTGAATAGCTTTCTTTAAACTCAACAATACATGTAGCTTCCCAAATCTCATCACCTTGAAGGCTACAAAGATCAAATCTCAATCTTTTGTCTCATGACTGCATACGTAATCTGGATATCGTATATAAAAACGAATGTATTTTAGAAAAGATTTCATTTGACAAATCTAAACATTTGCTTAGTTTTCTTCTAAACTTAATTCGGTAATTATGAAGGGTCTAATGTCTTTTATGTTTGATCATGAAAATTGGGAAAAATTGTATGTTAAAAATTGTTCGCTCAAGACTCAAGCAGAATGGTCTGCTGAAGGCTATGCTAATATGCCATTAGGAATTTTATATTCGGGGCTTGGTGTACTTTGCATGGTAAGAAATTTTTTTAACTATGGAAATTTGAAAAGTTCGATAAGTTTTCTCAGGGTCCAAAACTTGGAGACCACCTAAGTGGGACGGATTCCTCCTCTTCCCTAGCCTAGATACACTGTTTTTGGTCCAAATTATTTCAAAAACCTCCTGTTGTGGCCCGGCTTTTTGAAAACCAGGGTTCTGGGGAACATGGGATTTACCACATGTTTTTCTCAGTCTCAACCCTCGGTCCCGATTTTTGAAAAATCCGTTCGCTACCAAAAATTGATTGGTTTCTATTCCAATATTAATTCTAGCAAATGTCTTTTTAGATGACATACATCCCGTTTATGATTGCCATGTTAAAACCTGAATTTATACAACATTCTTGCTATAAAATCATGTTTTTAATTGGAGTTATCGACCTGTTTGTGCTGCCCGGGAATGCCATAATTGCAGGAATACAATGCATGTTTGGATTACATTTTTGTTCAAGTCCGACCCTATTTTTCTGGGCAGGGGGTATTGCTACGGGTAAGAAAAATTTAATAGTAATTGAGGGGGGTCGGACACTCGGCTTCAGTGCCGTAGTTTTGGTCCAAATTGGGGGGTGGAGTTTGGGTTTGGGGGTAGTGGCGTAGGGTGAAGACTCAGCTGGAAGGGAGAGGAGCACTTACCCGAAAATGAAAGGCTTTAGTTCCACGATCAATTGTATGGAGAGGAATTTCTTTAATAACTTTTTTAAATCGGTATAAAAAAATTTCGATCCTGAGGGATCGAACCCAACACCATCTTAGTGTAAAGTGGTAGCTTGCCACTGCGCATGGATAATAAAAAAATTTTTGGCAGGAAAGCCTTTTAAAAGCAAATTTTTAGCCGGTTGGTATGGAGTAAGCATATCTTGCGTCATCTTGGCTGTTGATCGTTTCCTTGAAATGTGCTGGCCAAGAGCGGCACGCATCATCTTTGGCGGAAAGTGCATATATTTCTGGTTGATCTTTCCAATTTTCTATACCCTTGCTACATTCTTCCAAGTACCATTTTTGTACAACACGAAAAAGTTTATCTTCTTCCCCGACCCTTATTTTGAAATTGAAGGCTTGAAGGGATATCCAACGGTAACTTTTGTGTAACAAATGCATTTTTATAATTTTTATCTAGTTCTTCGAGCTTACATTCCACTGTATTCACAATGTCTCGGTTGGATTTTTACTGGGTGGAATATACATAGCGCTGATCATTGTGTTAAAGATTAAAACAATGATTTACAAGAATGTAACAATCACAAAAATACAAAAATTGGTAGGGGTATTAATAAATAAAATTGGAGACAAAAATTTAGCTAACACTTCAAGCAATGTGCATTTGCATCGAAATGTTTATCGCTGCTCTGGTTTATGTCTACAACGAATTTTTTCCGTTACCAAACTTCATTGAGATCATAGCCCAAATTTCGTGGATTGGTGTGCATGGTAAGATAGACTCGTAAATAGAGGCGGCCTTTGTGTAGCTCCGAAAGAGTTTCTCGATCCCCAATTTTTTGAGTGCTGCTGGGTATTTTCCTCTGTCCCAGGTCAACTGGTCCCAGCCTGGTTTTGCTTTAATATAGTAAGATTTTTTGTAGGTGATACCCCAATTGTTTATTTGTTGCTAAACGCATCATTGAGAAATGCAGTTTTCAAAATGATGAAGAACGGACGAGTCACATTTACTACTATCAGGCCTTCGAGAAGCGAAGCATTTACTAGAGAATCAAAAACTGCACCAATTTCTCAAGCTGAATTGGAAAAGGTTCCTAGTGGTGCAGTCTGCCCTGAGGAAATTGAATATAAACATTGAATTTATAAAATTTTCAAATTTCTTTTAACTAGTTGTTTAATTTCTTTTGGCATATATTGTTTTCCTCACTCAAAATATTTTTTCTCACGTATTTTTTTCATTTATATATTTGTTGTGAAATATTTTTGTTTTCTTTTTCTTTATCGGAAAAAATTTTTTTATATCGGATATTTTTTTAGTATAGTAAAGCTTCAAGCCTAAGCAAATTTACTATACCATTTACTATAAAAAGGACCTATCTCTTCGAAATGTAAAATGGTAGTTAAGACTAATTTTTTCCAACGTATTTCATGGTACACTAAATAATTGACTTTTTGGCAAATGAACCACTTCCCTATTAGGAAAACTCACTATGCCTAAATCCTTCTATAAAATTTCACAATACCCTAAAATTTTCTAGGCAGTTTTACATTGCCCTAAATTTATTAGCAATACTGAGCTCTACTTCTAGACAAAATCATTATGCCATAAATGTTTTAGACAAATTAACTATGGCCAAAACTTTTATAGGCAAATCTGCTTAAGCTAAAACTTTTTAATCAGTGAATTTATCTATAAAAATGAGGGCAAATAATAGGATCCTTTTCATTTCAACATTTTTTTGTCATGTTTTTGACTAAATTTGTCTTTATGAGTCATATTTTAAAATATTTTCTTTAATTTTATTTTTATCAAGTGTTAATAAATTCGACTTGGTTTGAATCATTTTTGGGTGTTGTTCATAAAGAAATTACCCAAACTTGCTGACGTGAACGCACTATTACACTCGAAGTGCCCCTTTTCCGTCCTTGATGAAAAAAAATTGACAATCGACTGACTTTATCAATCAAGAAACATCTCCCATTAAAAAGGTTTTTGACTAAATTTGTCTCATTATTTGTTATTGAAAAAAATTTGGTTCTTCTGAAGAAAATGTCACATTTGCCTCAAAACAGTGCTCTTTATGCACCTCACATTTATGCTCCTTCTATTCAAAGCAATCAAACTCACGGATATTTAAAAGCGATTCATTTGCCAAGAGAAGTTTATAGCGAGCATCATCTACAAATTCCTCATGAGATTTATCCCGATGAGATTGTGAGGACGCATAGTTGTCCGTCAGTTCAAGTTGTTGAGGTAAGGTTTTTAGCCAGCATCAGGGCCAATCTCGTCAGAGATCGCTATGAACTATCTCTTCCTATGAAATTTCATAAGGACCAAAAAATTTAAAAAATAATACAGAAAGCGAACCGCTGGAACTAATCATATTCCCGACTATTATAGATGAAAAGTAATTTTTTAGGACTCAAAAAATGAAAACAAAGTAGTAGCAGAAAAGCGTAAAAAGAATAGAGAAGCTGCGGCTGCTTGTAGGCAAAGAAGAATGGATTTGATTGGAAAATTAGAAGAGGTATCATAATTTTCATATCTATCGATTGAGGGCTCGATCCTCTTGCAGGTTGTAACCTTCGATTGAGTGCAACATGAGACACTTGCCACTTCACCATGGTTGATGCCATTGTCTCTTAGCGAGACACTCCTTATATTTCTATATACGTTTTTTTACAATATTGTATCTTATACATTTTTAGAATGTCGGACACTTAGAAAATGAAATAAAGGATTTAAGACGAGTAATGGATCTTTTGACTCAAAAAGTACGGTTTCGATAAATTTTTTCACTAAGATGGTTGTCACATCATCACTTGTTACACCATCTTTTGTCACACCTCAAAAAAGGTGCGACAAAAGAAACAATTTTCAATTTTTTTATAAAAACTTTTATTTTTCGACAACGTATTCACTTCCTCTAGTTAAAAAAATTAAACTATGTTGTAATCGCTCTTTGAAAATTTGCATCGCCATTTTTGACGTAATTTTCTTCGGACCCGCTCCGCCGGGAGGGGAATTTCGAGAGCGCGGGGTTAAGGGCGTCGCGCCTTTAATACCCCGCAAGAACTTAATACTCATGTGAGATCTTAATTCCTCGATCTCTTAACGCGCGATAGATCTTAGTCTCCCTCTCTCGCTCTCCTCCTCCTGGGGGCTGCGCGAGGCCGAAGAAAAAATTTCGAAAAAGACTCGCAGGCTCTCAAAAGCAGCAGACTTTATAACAACCAGTTACAATGTATGTAAAAATAGGGGAAGTAGCCACGCTCCTGCAAATAAAAACAGAAAATTTTAAATGGTTTTTAGTAGATGTGACAAAATCTGCATCGCGGTCTTTTGTCACAGCTATAATTTGCAATAAAAACAGTCTTTTGTCACACCAAGTGACAAAAGATCGAAAAATGTGACAAAAGATGGTGTGACATGTGATGAACTGATGAACTCCCATTTTTAGAACGAAAGCCTTGCCGAACTGTTAGAAACTCATAATATCAAGACACCAAAAACTTTATTGGCTAAATTTGACAAGAAGATTGCCGAACTCACTAAAAATAGCGTTTTAAAATCACTACCAAAAGTGGTAAATCAACCGCTGAAAAGAGGTCGAAAGCGTAAGGTTGACATACGAAACGAGGAAGTTAAAGTAGAACCTATAACACCTAAACTTTTTGCTACGGAAAATAGTACAAGAAAAGAAGAAACTCAACAAGAAACTCACAATACTTCTCAAGCTAATGAATTTTTATCGCCAAATATATCAGGTTGTTCAATAATTCCTGCTCTGATATGAAAAAGGGGTACCATACGAGTAGCAAAATTCAGAAAAAGTGTTGTTAAGGTTTAAATTTTGTTTAAATGTCGCCAATCGACTCAGCTCGAGCGCCTTAAAATGAGTAACATAGTAGGATTTTGGGGGTTTGACTCATGGCCAAGTGGTTAAATTGACAGATTTACAGTTTATAGGTCGCGGGTTCGAAAATTAAAGATGTTCAAATTCCACGAAAATTTTTTCATATCCATATTTTAGCCTCTAAAGCACTTTGCTATCATTTTTGGCCAATAAATACTTGCTAGAGTTGTATGGTAATAATGCACATAACTAAAGTATGAAGACAGCAAAGCTTTTTAAATGAAAACGACCTATAGAGGGTTTTTAAATCTAGGAATCTTTTGCATGCATTAAAAATACACTGTCAATTTACGCACATCTCCCTTCAACTCGCTAGGATTTGATTTGCACGTTATGCATAGCACAAATTTTTGGAGAGGTTTAAGATGCGTAAATAGATAANTACGCACATCTCCCTTCAACTCGCTAGGATTTGATTTGCACGTTATGCATAGCACAAATTTTTGGAGAGGTTTAAGATGCGTAAATAGATAAAAATGGCAATTGGCGCATATAGGATATAAAGATCGCTGTCTCCTCATTCAGAATAAACGCGTTTCCCTTAACTATTTTTTGCAAAAGTTAGTGCACAACTAGCTCTAAAAACCATATTATGCTTTTCTCATGAAACTATCACTATAATTTTGATGGACATTTTAAGCAAAAAAGTAGACCAAAATTTTCATAAAAGGACCATAAAAAATTAATAAGGAGAGTTTCAAGAGAAAAGCATAATATGGTTTTTAGAGCTAGTTATGCTCTAACTTTTGCAAGAAAAATTACGGGAAACGCATTTATCCTGCATGAGGAGTTAGCGATCTTCATATTTTGGTCAAATAACATATTCATTGAGACGCACGTGAATAATTTTGACTTTGTTAAAACCTACCTTACTAACAGCTCCGGCAAGATTTATTGGCCAAAAAATTATAACAACGTGCTTTAGAGGCCAAAATATGAATATGTAAAATTTTCATAGAATTTGGGCAACTTTAATTTTGAAGTGGGCATTGAACCCGCGACCTATAAACTGCAAATCTGTCACTTCATCCACTCGGTCATTGGTAAAAACCCAAAAACTATGATATGGTACTCATTTTGAAGCGCTCGGCGAGCTAGATCAATTGCCAACATTTTTGTCAATTTTGACCCTTGCCAACACTTTTTCGGAATTTGCTAAGCTGACTAGAAAGTAGACAACTGGAGTACCAGAATCTACTTTTTTNCCAACATTTTTGTCAATTTTGACCCTTGCCAACACTTTTTCGGAATTTGCTAAGCTGACTAGAAAGTAGACAACTGGAGTACCAGAATCTACTTTTTTACCTTTTGGACGGGGTAAAATCCTGCGTAAGAGGGGTGGGGAACTTTTGGAGAGAAGGGAAATCTTGCATAGGCAGGACATGTAATGCGTGAAGGGTATGCCAGATCTGGCAATCCTATTCATGAATGTCCCTAATAGTGATAGTGGTTCTTGGTTGTATATTTGAACACCCCCAGTATGTATTTTTTTAACTTTAGTGAGTCAAAACCATGCCGTGTCTACCATACCACATGTTACTTTGATGACACAGGAAGAAATCACAGAAAGACCTCGTAATTTGCTGATTAATAATGACGCTCCAGGATGCACTTTAGCTCTATTTAGCTTCAATACTCCAAGTAATCAAAATTTTAATTTTTTAAAATCAAATTTTCTCTAATTTAGCTGTTCACCAGCTAAACTTACTCTGTCAACAAACCGGAATCACTCCAATAGCAGCATTACCAAAAATTGTTGTACCAACTTCAGATAGAGATCATCCGTCAAAGGATAATGAATTACATCCGTTATAAAAAATATATTGTATTTTTTATTTTAAGAATAAAATATTTTTTGAGTAGTTTCTCTCGAGTGAAATATAAATTTAAAATGGGGCATAAAATTTTGAAATGATGTTCCAAAACATCAGATTATATTTTACTTCCTGATCAATATCAATTCGCGCTATAACTGTTTATATTTGGAGAGGAGGTTAATTTGTCCTTCATGACGTGATTTCTTTTTTAAAATTGAAATTGGCGAAGAAGAAAATCGTTTATTTGAAACAATTTTTGACGACGCCATCACTTTCTTTTCGTGTCCTTTGTTATTGTCGAAAACTTTTGTCTTGTGATTCTCATTTTCTTTTTTTCTAACTAAATGACAATTATTGATTCCCGCCAGGCTGAATGTCCAACAATGACTCAAAGTAATGGAACTTGTAGCAAAAGAGGTGACTATTCATTAGACTGGAATCGCATTATTAAAGGAGAAAAGATTGGAACCGGTGGATTTAGTACTGTTTACAAAGCAAAATATCGTCATAAGGTCAGTTGTAAATAAAAATTTTAAAAAATTGTCATTTTTAGGAAATTGCAATAAAAGTTATTTTGAAGAAAAATCGATCGCGAGCCAAAATTATTGAAGGTAAAAAAGGGCCACTACTATCCATGTTTTGTAAATCAATGACATAGGAGTGGGACTGAGGTATTGTCCGTTTCCACCATTTAAAAAAATGGTTCTCATGTATTTTCGTCCTGTCGGGATAAAACCCTCGACCCTAAACTCACGTTACACTCTTCGAACGGTGAATTGGTACTCACTATTGAAAAGTGAATCGGCATTTACGGAATATATTTCATTTTAGACCTAAAAAGAGAAGCAACTGTTCTAGCTTCCCTAAAAGATGTACATATCATTCGTTTCTTGGGAGTTTCTTTTACAGAACCATTTTGTATGGCAGTTGAAATTTGTCGAGGTTTTTAAACAATTCTTTCTTTTCATGCTTTTTCAAGAAATTTAGGTGGATCCTTACAAAAGCTAATAAAACGTTTGAACCATATCCCATTAAAAACAATCATTTCTTGGGTTATTCAAATTGCTAAAGGTTTCAGTATAATGCACAACAAAGAGCCGCCAATAATTCACAGAGATATCAAAGCTGATAATAGTAAGAAAAGAAATTGGATTTTAAACCATTTGAATTTTTTCAGTTCTTGTTAAGCAAATTCCATGTGAATGTGTTCAATCAAAAGTCGGGAAAAATAAGATTGGCGAAACAATTTGTGAACTATGTGAAAATACTCCATTAGATAATCTACTTTTAAAAATTTCGGATTTTGGATTAGCAATATTTGAAAATGAATCCATAAAGCTAGTTTTTCATGCTCCCCTCTTCAACTCTTTCGTCTTCCTGCCATCTCCCCCATTACCCATCTCTCTAGCATATCCCCAACAAACGAAACAATCCATACGTTTATTTTACCTTTCCATCGTAAAAAAATTAACGAAGTTGATTTTAACAAAATTTTAGAAACAGAATGGAAGGTTCATTACCATGGATGGCACCTGAATATATCAGAAAATTAATTGCAAATCTTCAAACTGATATATGGAGTTTTGGCGTGCTAATATGGGAATTAATAACAAAAGAAATACCCTATATGGGGCAAGATGAACAAACGTTGCTATTTTCTGTAAGTTAAAATGTTAAATTCTATGGACTGTAGGATGTTTCGACATAAAATTTCGAAAGGTTATTTTCAACGGAAAGTTTCGGGTACTGATCGGCATTAAGGGCCCCAAAGGACAGGGATTTTTTTCGAAAAAAATTTTTTCTTATTTTTTTTCTAAAAATGACGCTTTTAGGGGTAATTTTAAGCGAGGAATCCGAAAAACGCATTTTCGAAGCCTGAAAACGCTTCCTTCACCCTGATTCAGGGCATTAAGGTGTGTATTGAAGCGAAAATTGTTGAAAATTCGGTTTTTGCATAGGATAAAATGTGGTTGTGTTCGGCTTACCCCTT
>OZJO01000342.1:0-16597 GCA_900406225.1 Acrobeloides nanus
CAGTACCAAAAATCGTCAGAATATACCACTTATTAAATGTTGCAAAAATAATTCGAATCCGGCTAGGATTGGACCAGGCGTAGAAAAATTTTTTCCAAAAAAACTATTTTCAAGGAATTTTAAGTGAGGTCTGCTTTCACAACTTTATGATTCGCTAAAATAAAAATTTCGTCTCTAATGGGATCGAAACCGCGCAAAAACTCGCGCAAAACCAGCGTCTTAACCATTCGACCATGCTCGCCCAGCTTTTTGGAATTTCGTCATGTTACAGAGTTTGTGAAGAAAATCCTTGTGAAAATTAATAAGGGGTAACTGTTTTTCGGCCACCCTTTAATTTTATTTTTTCTAAAAATTTTCACAAAATCCAAAAATAGGAAAAAATCGGCATTATAACTTTCGCCATGTAACTTTCGCCACATAACTTTCGCTACATAACTTTCGTCATGATAACTTTCGCCACTTTCGTGTCAACAAATATATTTAATTCCAGACTAATTGAGTTGCCTGATTTGCAATAAATATGTATATTGACACGAACGTGGCGAAAGTTAATGTGACGAAAATTATGTGACAAAAGTTATAGTTTTTTTTGGCAACGTGGCGAGTTGGTAGGGTGTCTCAATTGCAAAAATTAAAAATTTTGTTCCAAACAATAGTCAATTAACATATTAGTACAATCCAAAAATTATTTTATTTATACCCACTTTGTTAAATTTCCCCCATGGGAACCCAAGAAATCGGAGATATGATTGATAGAGAAAGTTGAATAAGCCTAAGTGTCTTCCTCGGAGTCCTATTCCTATTCCGAAAAAGATCGAAGATTTTCTCAGCTTCGTATCCACTTGAAAAGTCTTTATGTTTATGAAAATTTTATAACCTATGAATTTTTTCCGTATTTATTTGGCGTGGATTTTTACGGATTTAGTTTATAGACATGTTAGTCAAAAAGTTATTTTTTAGCTCTATTAAGATGGTGAGATTTTTTCGGAAACGTAGAAGTGAAGAAGTCAATACTTCGACTAGGATGTTGGGTAAGATTTCAAAAAAATTAAGATAATATTTTAAAAACGTTTGTATAAAAAATTCAAAAAATATTATTAAGTGGTATCTTGCAGGTAAAAATCATTACCCATGGTGAAGTGGTAAGAGTCTCATTTTGTACTCAAATGATCGAGTGTCGAACGTATCAGGACAAAAATTATATAAAACAGAGTTGAAAAAGTTGATAAAAGAACCCCCATAAAATATGACTTAGAAATTTGCTTTTATATTTTTTTACCTTGAATCACTATTAGGTCTTAGGCTTAGGTTTAGACCTTAGGCTTAGGCCTTAGGCTTTAGCCTTAGGCTTTAACCTTAGGCTTTAGCCTTAGGCCTTATGAGTCGACCAACTATCCGGTCGGCCAAGTGTCCGGCATTCAATCTCGGGATAGTACCGCTCTGAGTCACATTTTACTCTAGAGTAAAACGCTCGGAAGTGCCATTCGTAGTCATTCTCGAAGAAACAGCCCCAGTACTTTTCATGAAAATCGGATAACTTTAATTTCGAGCCAGGATTCGAACCCTCGATCTATAAATGAAATCCTGTCATACTAACTAGAATTCTGATCGGGTCCGAAAACTTTTGCCCAATTTCATATTCCCTGTATTTCCACGTTCTCGATGTGGTTAATCCAAGCTCCAAAAATTAAAATAATTGTTCCCTAAAGAAACTATCAATTTGTACTTTTGATATTTATCAGCAAAAAATTATTTGCAAAAGGACCTCGTCAAATGCAATTTTCTCCAAATCACAAACACTTTGGTCGAAAACATTAGTAGGTAATCCTATAAATCGCAGTGTGCCCAAATTTCATTTGAAGATGTTGCGGTGAAGTGAGGCATCAAAACAAGTAGTCTTTTCGGCGAGACTCAAATCTTTCAATCGTCTCATGCATCTTCTTCACTTCGTTCCTTTTTCAGACGAGCTTCGTCCACCTCCGTTCGTTGCGCTTCCTTCAAAAGAAAATTTGAACTCCTTCATAGCCTTTGATGCCTACTTAAGCACGTTTGAGTTAGCATGTTTATGAATCAAACGTCTTTGACCAATTTCCGCTCGTCCACTCTATGTTTTACATATTTCGATTCTTATCTTATAGTGTTTGGGAAAATTTAAGCTCCTACATAATGGCCCATGATTCGATTTTTGGGATCGAAAATAATTTTTTATTTATAGGGTGTTCCAAAAAAGATAATTTGCGATTTTTTTTGCGAATTTGGCCCTTCGGTACGAGCATCAGGCCCCTACCACTTGACTATTGTGTACTCAAAATTTTAAATTTGGTGCTAAAACAGACTATAATGGGGGCATCATTCTGATTATTCAAAAAATTTTAGTTAAAGAACCAGTCCACTCGGAAACAACTCTATGTAAAAATTATATATTCGGAAAATTCATGAAGCATTTTTTGTTTTTACAGCATACCGTTGTAGTTTTTGGGATAATTGCGTTTGAAAATGTTCATGTTTTCGTTGTAATACACAAATTTTTTGCGAAAAAATCAATTTTTGCATCGATTTTTAAAATTTTTATACAATGAACATTGTAGCAATTTTTTGCAACTCTATGAGGCGAATAAAATGACACCAAAATTATCCAATTTGAAAATGGCTTTGGGTATTGAAACTAAAACATGAATCAGGAATTTCGTTTCAATACCCAAAACCAGAGTTACAAAAAATTTCTACAATTTTTATTTTATGAAAATTTAAAAAATCGATGCAAAAATTGATTTCTTCGCAAAAAATTCAAAAAGTTTGTGTATTACGACGAAAACATGAACAATTTCAAACGCAATTATCTCAAAAACTATAATGATTCAGAACATGCTGTAAAAACAAAAAATGCTTCATTTTTCATGAATTTTTTGAATATACAGTGAACGCTCGTTAATCGGGCCACCCTTTAAAGCAGGGTTTCTATCAAATTTTTTTTAAATTCAGATGCTGAGCCTTCAAAATTCAGATTTTGTCCTCAAAATTCAGTACATTTTTCAAAACAACAAATTTACGTTCCTCAATATATTCTTAGGGAAATTTAACAATATATTAGAATGCATTAGAAACAGGGACTTAAAAAGTTAGGCATTTAAAAAAAAAGTTAGGCATTAAAAATATGTTACTTGATAATATTTTTTTCAG
Source organism: Acrobeloides nanus (assembly GCA_900406225.1). Classification (NCBI taxonomy): domain Eukaryota; kingdom Metazoa; phylum Nematoda; class Chromadorea; order Rhabditida; family Cephalobidae; genus Acrobeloides; species Acrobeloides nanus. Next base: position 3,181 of record OZJO01000342.1, read on the forward strand.
ATTTTGCACAAAATTTTCAGATTTTACTTCTCAAATTCAGTACATTTCTGAAAAATCAGTACATTTAGAAACCCTGCTTTAAAGGGAGGAGGTAAGCACTTTCAGCAGCACTTTCAGCAGCACTTCCGAAAAAAAATTTTTTTGAATTTCTGCAAAAATGACTTTTCTAGGGGTAATTTTATGCGAAAAATCGATTGCGCGCATCCTCGAAGCTTGAAAATGCTTTCTTGACCCTGATTCAGGGAAAAATTGGGTTTTGGAGCAAAAAATGAGAATTTTCGCTTCAAAAACCCAATTTTTCCCTGAATCAGGGTCAAGGAAGCATTTTCAAGCTTCGAGGATGCGAGTAATCGATTCTCCGCATGAAATTACCCCTAGAAAAGTCATTTTTGCAAAAATTCAAAAAAAATTTTTTCTCGTAAGTGCTACTAAAAGTGTTTACCTCCCCTTTAAAGGGTGGCCCGATTAACGAGCGTTCACTGTATCATTTTTACATAGAGTTTTTTCCAAGTGGTTCTTTAAAACATAAGGAAGGACAAAGGGGTAAAATTTTTCATTTTTCAGATTTTGGGGTGGGAGAAATTTTTCGGATTCCCTTACTCACTATAAATCTCATGCAAGATGGTATACAGGGTGAACTTAAAGTTCGCCGAAAACATTTTATTTATATCCCTCATTAAATTTTTCCAAAAAAATAAGTATTCTTATAAAGAAAAGGAAGTTATTTGAGCTGTTGAGACCATAAAATCGAAAAATAAGGATTTAGATGAGATTGTTAGTTCTCGGCTTCTTAAATTTCTAAAACGTATAAATGAAAAATTAATTGTGAGTCATAAAATTTTATCTTTTATACTTTACATTAGGCTTGAACCAAATTTTAAAAAGTCAAAAAAATTGCATCGGCCGGGAATCGAACCCGGGCCGCCCGCGTGGCAGGCGAGCATTCTACCACTGAACCACCGATGCGATATATATAATTGTTTAAAAAGAAATTATCTCAAATCTTCATTAACCAAAATATCTACATATCCTAATCAGGATTGCTCTTTTTCTCTGTTTTTTACTGCGTCAAGAATATTAGAGTCATTCATTTTCTTTTTTTTATCAATGTTCACATTCAAATCGAAAAATAAAATTTTTGTTTCGATTTTTTTTAAATTACATCATTTTCGCATTCCAATAAATTGACAAATTTATTTCCTGTCACAAAAGTCACATGTCTTTTCAAAAGCCAAGATATACAGGGGTTGATCCCTAAGGCAAACGTTTCTTTAAGTTTAGGGCCATTCTTCTTATATCTATTTCTATGCCTTTTCGGGTCCGCTTTGTTTTCGCTTCATTTATTTATCTCTCAATTGGCATAAATAAGTTTTCCTATGAGAAGCTACATATATCCGCTTATTGTTTTGTTAAGAAAGAAGATATCGATTTTGGCTCGTTAGGTTGAACAAATTAGGGATAATGGGAGAATATTTTGAGCATCAATAAAAAATATCTTTCGGAAAAAATTTGAATAAAAATTTATAAGTGTATGTTTTGTGGTATGGAAATTAAGATGGTATATATTGAAATTTAATTTTCTTTTGCACAAAAAAACTTTTCAATTTTTTGAAAAAAACTGAATTATATAAATTGAATTTTAATACTAGGTTAAAATTTAAGCATAGGATACTTTTACTTTAAGGCCATCATTTTTCGCACTTTTTCACATTTAGGGTCTCCACAAGCTATCGCACTACCACAAGCAACGGCACAAGCTATCGTACGAAGTCATCGTACGAGTGTAAAATACACTCGTACGACGAACGACATGGCCACAAGCTACGTACGAATTTCGTACGATGCCATCGTACTGCGTCGTACGACAGCTTGTGGCGATTTCGTCATACTTTTACGTTAATTTTACGATCGTACGAATACTTCGTACGATAGCTTGTGGGGCCGTCGTACTTTCGTACGATAGCTTGTGCCGTGCTTGTGGCGACCCTTACTCTGTAATTTTCCGTGTTTTTGCCCACCTTATTTAGTTTTTTATTTTTAGTGCATCCATTTAAATTTTTTCTTAATGGAGACTAACATGAAAATTAACAGCAAAAACAAGTGAGTTGTTTTTGAGAAAAAATACTTGCATTTGCTGGAATTTTATTTATATTTATGACGTAAGAAATTTGATGAATGAATGTGTTGTATTGGGGATGAATTTTTAATTTTATTTCGAGTGGAATGAAAATTGAATTAGTAGTAAAATGCCTTGCAGTCCAGTAATTTACAACCATGTGAAAAGTTGATATATTCGGAAAGATCATGAAAAATGGAGCATTTTTTGTTTTGACGGCATTTTCTGAATCGTTGTAGTTTTCGAGATAATTGCGTTTGAAATTTGAATTTGTTATAAGCTCTTCGTTGTAATAAGCAAACTTTTTTGAATTTTTGCGGAAAAATCGATTTTGCATCAATTTTTTAAATTTTCATAAAATGAACATCAGCTAAATGAGGCGAACAAAATGACACCAAAATTATCCAATTTGAACATATTTTTGGGTTATTGAAACGAAAACATGAATCAGAATTTTCGTTTCAATAACCCAAAACAATGTTCAAATTGGATAATTTTGGTGTCATTTTGTTCGTCTCATTTAGCTATAAAAAATTACTACAATGTTTATTTTATGAAAATTTAAAAAATCGATGCAAAAATCGATTTTTCTGCAAAAAATTCAAAAAAGTTTGTGTATTACAACGAAGAGCTTATACACAAATTCAAAATTTCAAACGCAATTATCTCGAAAACTACAAAGATTCAGAACATGCCGTAAAAACAAAAAATGCTCCATTTTTCATGATCTTTCCGAATATATATTTTTCATATGGTTGTAAATTACTGGACTGGTCCTTTAAGCTTTCTCAAAAAGTGAGTTTCAATTATTTGAAAGTTTCTCGTTGTCTACTTTGATTTTGCATAAGATAACGAGTATTGCAGAAAAGACTTACCACTAAAATGATCGATTTCCACTTAATTGCTAAAAGTCTCCCATTCCGACCCATAAAATTTTACTACTTATTTTCAAGATTGTTTATCGTTAACAGATGTTCTTTGCTGAAATGTTTTTACTAACCCACCAACAACCACCGCACAGCGAACAAATGGGAGAAGTCAACAAGAAAATCTCATTTAACTGAATCTTTCGGTTAAATGAGATCCAAAAATTTGTCACAGATTGCCCTCTTCTTTCATTCGAGCCGCTTCGAGCACAAATTGCGCATTATCCGAATTCAATTGTGTTTGCGTATGTGTGCCATCATCAAAAGTTGAAATGTCGGCGAATGCTGAGCCATGCAATCTCAACTAAGTGCCTGGATGGCTTCCATTTCAATGTTGATTCCAGTGCACGAAAGATTCTAATTATTGCTATAAAAATTTTTTGGTGATAGTGGCCTAGTAGTCCAAAAATTAGTTCTTGGTTTATCCTAAAATGTTTTATTCATGCGTTTCCCTTGGGAAATTCCATCTAGTTTTCTTTTAAACTACTTAAGTAGTGCTAGTAATCTATTTGACTAGATTTTGTGTGTGTGTTCGTGGTGGAATTTTTTGGTATAAAAGTGGATAGCTTAAAAGTTATGCCGCCTATTTACTCCCCGGTTGAAGATAGTGACAGTGGGCATAGAAAACAGAGTTTGATTGTCCAGCAACATGAAAGAAGAAAATCTATTTCAGGCATTAAATTTTTGTGTTTAATTGAAGGACCGTTCATTTCGGAAAAGTTGCATTTAAACAAATGGGACCCCAACGGTTCTGGGACTTCGCTTGGGGGAGGGGGAACTAGGTAAAAACTTCATTTTCTATCTAATTTTGGCCAAAAAAGGAATCAACCCGGCCGCTCCGATGCCGGGTTGGCCCTATTTTTGGCCTTTTGGAAATGCTAAAATTTTGTAGAGAAGCACTCTTGGCACAAAATTTTAGCTAAAACACCATTTCCCCGATTTTTTATTAACCAAAATTGAGAGTTTTTTTTGGGAAATAGGAGATTTATGGACTCATCTGCTTGCATCACATGGCCTTGATGATTTATCTTTTTTGCAAAATTAAAATTTTTTCCCTACACCCCAAATTTATGGTCATCTTTCGACCATGAGATTATGCATTTTCAGAACCAACTTGACATAAAATTCATTTATTTTTTAGTCGCGAAAGCCGCCGTGATCAGCTCGGCTATGTTGGCCAGGAAAGACTCTCTGACCAACCTAAATAGAGTCAATACTATCGGAACACCAGCAGGGACTATGCCATCTCATATCAAGCGTGACTCTATGGCAGCTATTGCTGATCTTTTGGCAGCAACATCAGTTGGCGGAGCTCCAAAGAAGAAACGGAAACCATGTATGCTTAATATACTTACCAAACTATCCGTAGAGTTTTTTGAAAATATTTGAAAAAAGTATAAAAAATACCCTCCCCCCCCTAGAAAAAGAGCAAAAATCTTTTAAAAAAATTAGCCACTTTCTTGGTTCAAACTACTTGAAATTGAAGTCCCTTTGTTAGCGACCCATGGAGCCCATTGTAATCCTCTGGAAGTCGGAACTAGATCCCAGAACAGCTGGAAATCGGAAGTAAAAACTTCCGACTTTGAAAAATTTGTACTGAATCGGAACGGAAGTTTTCACTTCCGGCATCCGGTTCAAACTTCTTTTTTCGTCTTCCGAATCCGACTTCTGGAGGATTGCAATGGTCCCTGATCCACTTCCCCTACCTCATCCCCTTTCACTGTCCAATATGCACGACCCCCACTTTCAACTCCTTGTAAAATTTTACTATCTTGATTTTATGTTTAACAGCACACCCATAATCTCACATTGAGTGGTATTCAAAACTGCGGATAAATCCGTAGCTGCGGCTTTTATCCGTAGCTAAAAGCCGCAGCTGTGGATAAAAGCCGCAGCTACGGATAAAAGCCGCAGCTATGGATTTATCCGCATTTTTGAATACCACTCATTAGTTTTATATTTTAGCAATTTTGGACAATCCTAATGCAGAAAGGCTGTTAAAAGTAGCGTGTATTTTGTCGTTAGTAACAGTTTGTATGAATACGCCAAAGACGTTGAAGATCTTTCCAATTTTGAATTATCCTATTTTGGTTATTGATACTATAGTTACGTTGATTTTTACTGGAGAAGCTTTGATTCGAATCAATCATATGGGTTTAATACAAGTAAGCAAAATAGGACAAGACAGGGAATGTAAATTTGCCTAAGTCATGCTTGTTCATACCATGAATTGGGCCAGTCAATAAATTTTGGGCTTTTGCATCAGATCATTGTAAAAAACGACACTCAGGGGGTTTAGTCAAGGGTCACGGCGCACCAAATGTCGAAAATGTGCAGGCAAGAGTCAAAATCTTAAAAAATTCGTCAATCGATTAAGCTTTCCGAGCGCTTCAAAACGAGTGCCATATTATGGATTTTGGGGGGTTGACCCATGGCCGATTGGCTAATGGCTTGGCCTTCACTCATAGGTTGCGGGTTCAATCCCGCGCCCAAGTTTTTCCTCCCCCAAGTAAAGCATAAAAAAGTGCTCCGGGCCAGAGTTGGGATATAATCAGTATCTTGCTGAAGACGGGCATCAAATCAAAAATTTTTTAAATTTTAGGATCACTCTTCCTATCTCCGTGACAAATGGTGTGAATTTGATTTCGTCATATTATTATTCCACTGGTTTTCTCTACTCTTACATATCTACCTAAACATGTCACCCCTATTCCCTCATCTAGAATTAGTTTACTACGATTATTTCGGCATAATACGATGTATCCGACCACTTATAATCATCCGCTTCATCCGCTTATTGCTAAAATTCAAACTTCCCAAAAACCGAATTCAACAACTACTGAAAAGGTCATCCACCCAAGTTCAGAATGTGACCGTATTTTTTGTGTTCTTCATGGCGTTGTATGCAATAATGGGGATCCAACTTTTTGGAAGGATGGATTATCATTGTGTCGTGAAAAATACGAATCCAAAAAATGTTACGATAAATGATTTGGCTATACCGGATACGATGTGTTCACAAAAAGGTGGTGGAGGATATGAATGTCCAGATAATATGGAGTGTATGAAACTGGATTTGAGTGCAAAAGCAGAGGGGTTTTATGGGATGTTTGATCATTTTGGTAAGCGTTTTAAAAAAGAAGATCCTTCATGAAAACGAAAAAAAGAAAAACTTTTCCCGGCTCTCGGTTTAATCCAACTTGAGCCGGCCGAGCTCAGGCGACAAAAGGGTATAAAAAATAAGGGCATCGACCCTGACACGGTTCGACCAGTGTCAAAGCTATAGCGTATACAAGGGCTGAGGGGATCCTTCTGTCCTGACTTGACAAGCCGGGCCGAAGACCAAAGGGTTATCAAAAAAAGCTTCCATTTTTATGTCGCGGGTTCGATTCCGCATGGTGACAAATTATTTTTGCATTGGCTAAATACCAATTAGACCAACAAAATCCCTCCCCCAGAAATTAGGTTATTGATACGATAATCTTCCCTATACACTGCCCTGGCATCTCAATCGAGTAAGGGTAGGGTTTACCCCACACCTCAAAATGATACGGGACCGCTTAAAATCGGTTAAAAACGGCTCGAAACGATGAAAAACCACATCAAAAATGGAACCAATTTGTTTTTCGCCATTTTGGAGTACCCAGGTTTAGGAATGTCAAGGCCTAAGCCTAAGGCTTATTAATTGAACCCTCGGATAGTTGAACTCCAGGATAATTGGACCCTCCCCCCCCCCTCTAGGGGATCCAATTAACGAGATTTCACTGTGGTACCTCAAAGAAAAACAAGTCGGTTCTATTTTTGGGGTAGTTTTTCGTCGTTTTCGAGCCGTTTTCAACCGATTTAAAGCAGTCCCATGTCATTTTGAGGTGTGGGATAAACCCTATCATAGTCCTCAATCCCTCAAATTAATTTTCAGGAGCAAGTGTTTTCACCGTCTACCTAGCCGCATCCGAAGAAGGTTGGGTCTATGTCCTCTATGATTGCATCGACTCTATGCCATCATATGTCGCATTTTTGTATTTTATAACCCTATTATTCTTCCTTGCATGGCTAGTAAAAAATGTCTTCATTGCTGTAATAACTGAAACGTTTGCGGAAATCCGTGTTCAGTTTAGTGAAATGTGGACTAAAAAAGAAGTTACTATCGATGATGAGCTAAAACAGGTAGAGATAAAAAACCCCTTTTAAAAAAATCATATTTTTGTTAGAAAATCGAGAAAACTGAAGAAGGATGGAGGTTGATTCGGCTAGATGCTGAATTGCAACATATGAGTGGCAGAATTAAAACACTACAAAGGGTATAAAAGTAGAGTTGTACGGGAGCGGGATTTTCGGGAAGAGTCGGACGGGAATTTTCGGGAGTGGCAAAGTCAGGACTCAGAACTGGATTTTCAGTCGAGACTGGGATTTTTTCCAAGTTTTAAAAATCCTAAAAAATGAAAAAATCCTAATGGTCATTATGGTTTTGTCTAGAATTTTTGAATTTTTTCGAAAACCTTAATGGTACCCATCTTGATTTTTCACCAAAAATATTAAATTTTCAGTAAAAATGTCTAAAATTTTCAAATTTTTCATCGAAATTTATCATTTTTTCGCCAAAAATCGCCATTTTTATGAGCATTTCAAGTCATGAATCCCGATCGAGATTGACGTTGGGAGTCCCGTGGCCCGTTGCAATTACTGAGAATGGGAAGCGAGAAATGGGAATTCTCTCCAAAAATGTACTAAAATACCGAAAATTTCCCGTTTCCCGGTAATCGCACCGGGCCGCTGATCCCGACTTCGGGAGTCGGGGCCAGCAAAAGTCGGGACCGGGATCTGAAAAAGAGGCGGAACTACTTGCCCAGTCCCGTACAGCTCTAGTATAAAGTGCCAAAAAGGAAGGGTTTATATAAACTTTTTAGATTTTGAGGAGTACAGCGTTTCAGTGTGTTGTTCTAGGACTGGTTTTAGCAAATTCTTTTATTAATGCATCGTTTGTCTATTATCATAANTACAGCTCTAGTATAAAGTGCCAAAAAGGAAGGGTTTATATAAACTTTTTAGATTTTGAGGAGTACAGCGTTTCAGTGTGTTGTTCTAGGACTGGTTTTAGCAAATTCTTTTATTAATGCATCGTTTGTCTATTATCATAATGGCTCGGATAGAAAAAGGAGGCGAATTTATTATTATATTGAGGTAATAACGACAGGGTTGTCCAAATATGCGATTTTTTCAAAAATTTTCAAGTTTTTTAAATTTTCACCAAAGTAACTCTATATGAGTTTCAAATCGATGAATCGGTTATGCAAGCGTTGAAAACGCTTCCCTGGCACGGCGGGGAAAATGGGAAATTTTTCAAAAGTACTGGGGGGGGGGTACCAATTTTGATCCATTATTTTTGAAAAATTTCCATTTTCCCCCGCCGTGCTGACAATGTATTAGCCTAATTCGCTTCGACACACGCCTCTTTCCTGAAGCAAGATTAGGAAAGCATTCTCAAGGTCAGGCAATCGATTTCTCGATAGAATACCCCCACATAAGGCTATTTTGGTGAAAATTAAAAAAATTGAAAATTGGAAAAATTTCTTGAGCCACCCTGGAAAATCGAAATCGCCAAAAATGGTTATTTTTGCTAATAAAAATGGGACCGGTGTCACTCCCATTTGGACTAAAGCCCTAAAAATCATAGAACCCCCTTATGTTTTTGGGGAAAATTAGCCCTTTTGGGGAAGTGCCCCCCCCCCTCCCAGCTACAGAGCGTTCATTTTGGTCTGCAACATCAATGTTTTTAGTCATTATCGCAGCCCCTCTAACGAATTTCTATGCAGATTTTTTTAAATGACAGCTGAACAATGGCCGAATAAATGTTGATAAAAATTTTCGAAATCCGTTAATCCTAACATTGTCAAAAATTACTTTGAAGTTTTCAAAGTCAATTTTTTTCACCTTAACAAAATGTTAGAAATTTAATTTTTGTAGAAATACAGAGCTTTAGTCCCTCTAACACATGCAAAAAACCATATATAAAAATTATTTAACAGTGGCGAGATATTTGACTTTGAAGTTGATAGTCAAAAATGAGGCAAAAACAAAATAACGCACCATATGGCGATGGTGTAGTGGTTAGCGCGTTCAGTTAGTAGCCATGAAGGTCGAGGGTTTGATTCCCGAGTGTGTCATTTTGTTTTTGCCTCATTTTTGACTATCAACTTCAAAATCAAATATCTTGCCACTGTTAAATAATTTTTATATATGGTTTTTTGCATGTGTTAGAGGGAATAATGCTCTGTATTTTCATACAAAAATTAAATTTCTAACATTTTGTTATGATGAAGAAAATCGACTTTGAAAACTTCAAAGTAATTTTTGACAATATTAGGATCAACGGATTTCGAAAATTTTTATCAACACTTATTCGGCCATTGTTCAGCTGCCATTAAAAAAATCACATAGAAATTCGCTAGAGGGGCTGCGAGAACGACTAAAAACATTGATGTTGTAGACCAAAATGAACGCTCTGTACATCCTTGCGTCCCCCTCTCCATGTATAGTTTGAAGGAAAATTCTCCCTCTCCCTATCCCAGGCACATAACCAGCCATATTACACAAGCTCAAATTTTTTAATAAAAATATATTTTTTATAAATTTTAGTGCGGGTTCACAGTTCTTTTCAACATTGAATGCCTTGTAAAAATTTTATGCTATGGTTTAATCAAATTTTGGAAACGAAATATCTTCAAATTTGAACTTCTCTTATGCTTTGGAAGCACCTTGAATATCATCAAATATTTCTATGTTAGAAATATTTTTACTTATTTTCAAGTTTTTCGTTTATTTCGTCTAATAAAAGCTTCACCAATGTTAGAAGATTTTGTATATAAGGTATGCAACAATAAAAAATTTAATAAATAAAAAATCAATTTTTAGATTTTTTCACCTGGTAAAAAATTAGGTGGCCTTGTGATTTTTACGGTTACTTTTGTTATTATTGCGTCAGCAGTTTCATTACAACTTTTTTGCTCAGTGCCAAAATTACACCATTTTCAAACATTTCCACAAGCCTTTATGGCAATGTTTCAAATCATTACTCAAGAAGGTTGGACAGATTTTGTGGTCGAGGTGCTAAGAATGATTGATGACCGGATGGTTCCTTTTGTGGCCATTTATTTTGTTGCCTATCATCTTTTTGTTACGTTGGTAAGCTAGGTCGTAATCTCAGAAAATTTTTATTTCGGTCTTGCTGACCCTTCTCCCTACGCCACTGGTACCCTCCGTGCTCCCCCCCCCCCCCCCCCCCCCCCCATCCACTGGAGGGGGGGAGCACGGAGGGTATCAGTGGCGTAGGGAGAAGGGAATGTGGATATGCAAACATTTTCATGAATTTTGGCAACAAAATAAAAGAATGACTTTTGGGCGCGGTATCGATCCACGCCCTATGAGTGAAGGCCAAGGACGTTAGCCAATCGGCCATAGGACAACCCCCCCCCCAAAACACCATGATATAGTACTCATTTTGAAGCGCTCGGAGAGCTGAGTCTATTGGCAATTGTTTTTTAAATTTTTACCATTGCCTGCACCTTTTCGGCATTTTGGTGCGCATTCCCCCCCCCTCCACGCCACTGACCACTAGTTACTCTCACACCCTTAAAAATTGAAACTTTTTTATAAATTGCAGATCGTGCTCAGCCTTTTTGTCGCCGTCATCCTTGATAATCTTGAAATGGACGAAGAAATGAAAAAAGTTAAACAACTCAAAACTAAAGAAGCGACAACTTGGATGAGAACAACATTGCCTTGGCGATTGAGAATTTTTGAAAAATTTCCGACTCGCCCACAAATGGTTGCGTTGAAAAGAGTTGATAGTGAATTCCCTGTACCTAAAGTTAGAGATAGTTTCACCAACCAATTTGTTATGGAATGTGAAGATGTTTATGATGAACCTGAAGGTAACTTTAAAAAATGGAGCAAGATGAAAATTGATAGTTCAGTGGCAGAGTGTTTCGTATTGAGTTTGGAGGCCTAGGTTCGAATCTTGCATTATTTTAAAATATTTTTTCCATAAGCCTAGTTGGCTTGATAAGAAAAAAGAAAAGAAAAATAATAAATATAACAAAATCATGCATATGCAAAAAGAATTATGAAACGTGGGACCAGTGCCGTAGCTAGGGGGCACGTGCACCACCAAAAAATCCGAAAAATGAAAAAATTTCCTAATGGACACAAGGGGGAACCAAGCCCTTGCTAGTGCCAGAGATGTCATAGCCTTGATAGCGCACCGGACCACTACACCATGATGGCTACTGAATGACTCAGTAACTAATTTCGATCTTGATGCAGCCAATCACAACAGGGGTTTTTTTAAACTTTATTCATGAAGAGACGTGCTCCCCCTCCCCAAACCTTAAAAGAGAATCGTGTCCCTCCAAACCCGAATCCTAACTATGGCCCTGCGGGATTCAAACCTGGGCTCATAAACTCAAAAACGGACACACTACCACTAAACTATTATTCATAAAATCATTAAATTTTAGAGCTAGGAAATCGAAAAATCCTTTTAAAATCAACTGAACCGCTTTTACGAAGACGTTCAAGAATTTTGACAAGACATGTTGGTCAATTGACTATAAAAGCCAGTATTCAAGGTCTTATAAGGTATAGCACATTCCCGCATCTAATTCTACTCGAAAAAAGATGTCATTTTTGTATATATTCGAAAAGTTCATGAAAAATGGATCATTTTTATTTTTGCACAGATTTTTTAAATATTTTTTTAAACGCAGTATAGCAGATTTTGTATACCCCCTATACGTTCATATCTTATAGAAGCTCTTTCAACCAAACAAATAAAGCAATGCTAACCGCACTACGGACAAAACCAATGACTTTCTATGACCAAATGACAGAAAATGGGGACTTGAGTCGTCCTTTAGAAACAAGCTCTAAAAAGGACCTCAAACAAGGAGAAATCGACGTGAGGGCATTACAGCAAAAGAGGCAACTTGCAGAAATGACAAGGTAATAGCGTTTTCCTAAGCATCCTAAGTACACTTGGGCAATAAATGCCTCATCAGGGGACTAAAAAGTTGGTGATATCGCAGTGATGGCCCGTTACCGGTTCCTGATGCGGAACTGCAAAAATTTTTGGTGGAACCGGAACCGAACGATTTTGTCGGTTTCGGGTCGTACCGTGGTATCGTTCGACTAAATCACTAACCACTATTACAGTCGAATCTCGATCCATCTTTTGGCCATTCCAATGGACGATGACTAAATCATTTTTGGAGCTCTTGGGATTAGTTTAAGGCATAGGCTTATAGCTTTAAAATAAGCCCAAGATCTGTACCTGGGTATCTAGGTGGCATCACCCAGGATGAGTGGTTTTGGGTGGTGTGTAGCACAGCCCAGTCTCGTAGGCAGGGAATACTTGGGGTACGTACCCCCATCTCCCCTTAGCGGGCATAAGGCCCAAAAAGGGCTCCCTTATGATTTTATCGAGACATCCTCCCATAGTCGAACCATCTCTATACTATTACCGTCCAATTTTGCTCGATACACCACACCCCAAAGTTTCCAGCACTTTTCCAAAAAATTTTGGCGCCTTTTTTGGCCTCAAAATTTTTTGGAACCGGAGGAAATATTATCCTTGCGATCTAAAACTTGGAATTTAGAAACCGAATTGAAGAAGATCTCAGAGAAAACCACCCATATTTTGATCGCCCACTTTTTGCTATTGGCCGAGATTCCACAGTACGAAAGTATTGCCAAAAAATCGTTTATGCCAGATATGACCCCTCACATAAAGGTTCCAATGGGTCTAAAACAATATCGAGGCGCTATAAACAAATTCATGCTCTAATCGGCCTTATGCCATATTTGGATTGGGCTATGGTTATTATAACAATGATTTCATGTGCTTCGATGTTGTTTGAAAGTCCGTGGCCGACGACAGGGGAGAACTTGGTTATGTTCAATGGATATTTACAAGTATGCTAGTGATAAAAATTTAGAGATAAATGCAATGTTTAGATAGCTGATTATATTTTTGTGTTGTCTATGACTTTTGAGCTAGCAGTCAAAATTTTATCAGATGGGTTACTTTTTACGCCGAATGCAGTTGTTAAAGATGTTGGTGGAGTGATGACACTTTTTATTTATATTGTAAGATTTTGCTACCTTCGCCTATCACATTCTTACCCCTTCTCCATTCGTGAAAAATTTAAAATTGATCTCATTGGGGATCTACGTGTTTTCTCCGACTTTGAGCACAGGTTTCCTTTAACAACTTTTTTGAATTGGTTAAATAAAACTTTCGTTTTGGCGAGATCGAACTCTCAAAATTTGAAACGCTTGTCACTTCACCATGAATGATGTTGTGGCTGGATATTATGTT
>OZJO01000343.1:0-15944 GCA_900406225.1 Acrobeloides nanus
TAAATTGGATAATTTTGGTGTCATTTTGTTCGTCTCATTTAGCTATAAAAAATTGCTACAATGTTCATTTTATGAAAGTTGAAAAAATCGATGCAAAAATCGATTTTTCCGCAAAAAATTCAAAAAAGTTTGTGTATTACAACGAAAAGTATGAATAATTTCAAACGCAATTATCTCGAAAACTACAACGATTTAGAACATGCCGTAAAAACAACAAATGGTCCATTTTCATGATCTTTCCGAATATACCATTTTTTTCATATGGTTGTAACTGACTGGACTGGTCCTTTAAGTCTATTTTTGTATTTGAAATCAATTTTTTTGTAATGAAATTTAAAAAAAATCTCGACAAACCGACACCTCTCCCGGGAACGATAAACCGACTCCCGGAGGGGTGTCGATTTATCGAGCTCTGACCATGGTCCGAAAATGGGGCCGCGGGAGCCGAGCTTTTCTCTAAGAGGTTAAAAACTAGAAGCCTAATTTCTTTTCTAAAATGTTAATGGGACCTCAATCTAATAAACCAACATCAAGGCCCCATCTTCATTTGAAAATTTTTTTCTAGAATCGTTAAATCATGCATTTTTTGAAAAAAGTGCCAATTTTTAGGCCCCCAACGCTTCTAGAAAAAATTTTTTCAAATGAAGTCCTGGGGCCTTGATTTGGGTTTACTAGATTGAGGTCTCATCAACATTTTAGAAAAGAAATTAGGCTTCTAGCTTTTAACCTCTTAGAGAAAAAGTAGGCCCCCTGTTGGACTCCCACCGGCCCCGTGGCCCCATTTTCGGAGCCTGGCTCTGACTGTAAAAAGTTCGAGGTGAGCGTTAAATTGAAAAGAGTGCCAAAATAGCAATTCGAAAAATTTCAGAAAACAAGGTTTATTTTCTAAAAGCATGGTGAAAATTTGGCTGAATGAGTCTCACTATTTCTTGATTTTTAGGTGGTAATGATAAAAGTTTAAGGTTGAAAAATTAAATGAACTTGGAGCCGGAAAAGTATTATGCTCAATTTTTCAATTTTATGTTCAATTGTTTACGTTTAACCAAATTTTACATGTTCTAATCTTATTGAAAAACATCGACTATGCTTCATTTGTGTAGAGAATTGAAGCGAATGTTTGCAAGTTGTATATTTGTGTTCATTCGTGAGAAACACATGATGCTGCTCGGTGTTTATCCATTCCAGGAGGACCGATGAGCACCACACTATCACAGTTGGTGGTGGGCATCCAATCATCCAGCCGAAAATTTATTTATTTATTGTTGATTTTCCAACGGCTTTTTTACTTTCATTAAGTCTTATGTAAATGTTGAGGGAGTGTTTTTATACATGTACTTTGTGAGAATTTGGTTTATTGATTTCTTTGGGCACAGTGTCCTGTGATAACTCATTTTGATTCAATGTGTCATAGTGATGCTCAAAGTTATAAAAAGTGACCATGATGTCACCAATCATAAATATGCGAATTTTGGGCGCAATATATGTGTTCATGGTGACAAATTTGTCTATAATATTGAACAAATTATATATTGTGCTCAAAATTCGCATATTTATCGATTAACAAAATTGTCGCTTTTTGTAACTTTGAGCATCACTAGTGTGTATCAGGGCCGCCACTAATTCGTTCGGAAATTGTTGACTACACTAATTTATCACTAATTCCGTTCGGACACATCACTAATAGGCGTTTGGACGCGTTCAGAAACGTTCTGACGCGTTCGAAAACGTTCAGACGCGTTCGGAAATGTTTGGACGAGCGCCCGAACGCATCCGAACGTTTCAGAACGCGTCCGAACGTTTCAGAACGCGTCCGAACGCAATTAGTGAAGTTATTAGTGAACTAAAATCCGTTCGGGAGTCGTCCGAACGTATTAGTGGCGGCCCTCACACGCTTCAATGTTTCGGCACGATTACTTTTTTCACGTTTTGGTTTTTCACGCCAATGTGTAAATTTTCCATTGTTTGCGTTGTTTGGTACTAATTCGGAATGAGGACGCACTTTTCGAAAAAAGTAATTTTTTTTGAAAATGATCATTTTTTTCAAAAATTAATTTTATGCGCTTTTTTACATAATCTTTTATAGAATAACTGGATCAATAGAAGCTTGGAATAGAGCAACAAACGTATTTTTAGGCTCTTGGAACTGGGAAAGGCTCTCCTGGCCTTTAGAGATTTTCAATGGGAATTCGTAATAAGTTGTTTGCCATTTCTAACAAGAAATGGATTGACGCAGAAACTTCTGAAGAAACGGAGTTATCTGGTCTTTTTACCGATGAACTTTTCCGAATTATGGTAGACTATGATTCTTACGATACATTGCGTAATTTATGCAATTGCCGAACAATTCGAGAATGCTGATTAGTGTGATAAAACAATGGAAAATTTTGGCGCAAATTTTTTAAATATAGGGTGGTAATTTTTTTAAAATTTGATTTTGAGCAAAAATTTCGATTTTTGGCAATTTTGAATAAAGTAAGCGCGAAAAAGTAATCGTGCCAATGTTTCCATAATCTTTTTTGCTTCTATACGCTTGTTGAAATTTCGGATTCGTGAAAGAATTTTTTTAGAAAAATTTTAGGGCTATAACTTTACGGGTGCTCTTTTTGTTCTTCTAACACTATACATATTCAAATGTCTATAAATATTCTATGAGAATGATAAAACTCCTACCACCATCGAAATGTTTCCTACCGACAGTCATTCTTCATATTTTTGTCGCAATATTAGATGGAACTTCGGCACAGTATCAGTATCTTGTGGAAATTGTAATCGTTTCAAAGAAATTTACTAAAACACCCCGGACCTTTTTTTCAGCTTGAGTCAACACCATTGGGTGGACGTAGACCGGTGATAAAATGTGAAGCGACGGGTGCCAATTTTGGTGACGATGTGATGGCGTTTAGTTTTGGGTCGTTTTCCACTGGCTGTGCACTTCGGACGATACCCGAAGATGCTTGTGAGCATGTCACGGTGGGGGTTTTGAAAACGAATTTTTGTGGTTAATCAAAATTTAGCTTCCGCAACTCAATCATACTAGATTGTGTGACAACTATTTTGCTGTTGTGCCTCGTGGAAATTGCAGCTTTTCCGAGAAAGTATGTGTTCAAGACAAACACACTTCATATAGTCGAAAAATTTTTTTTCGCTACTTCTGAACTTTTTATTGAATCAGGCAGCGTGTACATTGAAACGAAAAAACGTGGATCCGTACATAGCTTTTTTATGCATCCCTGTGTGGTCGTATGGTGGGAAAATCATGATTAGTACTAACTAAATCAGGATTAGTACAAAGTGCTAACTAATCCTGATTTTTCCGCCATACGACCACGCAGGGATGCATAAAAACTATATAAGAATCCACGTTTCTTTTCGCTTCGATGTACACGTTGCCTGATTCAATAAAAAGTTCCGTGGTAGCCAAAAAAAAAATTTGATAATTTTCAAATTTTTTTCTAAGGCTCATTTTTCAAATTGTCTCAAACACTCTCTCTTTTTTCTCTATTAGAAACCTTCATCTTTTAGGCCTACAATGCACAAATGGCACAATCGATTGGTTATCAAGCACTTATTGTATATAATAATCCCGGACAGCCGCCAATTCCAATGTCCGGAAGCAAATATTCGGAACGAGTTACCATCCCGGTTGTTATGGTCACTTATGCATGTATGCAAAACATGATGGGAAATTATAGTGTCGATAAAGGGTACATTCTCTTGCTTTAGGAATTTGTGCTACTCAAAAATTCTTGTTTAGGTTTGTTGTTTCAATCAAGGCCACACCTGGATATTATGACCTCATTAAATATTTGATTCCTTTCGTGGCGGTTGTCAGTTTTTGTTTAATTGTTCTTTTAATTTCATTGGTAAGTCTTTAACAATTGGGGCCCACGTAGCATTAGATAGCGTCGACAGCTAGCGTTAGGTAGCTTCGACAGCTAGTTAGGTAGCTTCGACAGCTAGCGTTAGATAGCGTCGACAGCTAGCGTTAGTTAGTTTATACAGCTAGCGTTAGTTAGTTTATACAGCTAGCGTTAGTTAGCTTCGACAGCTAGCGTTAGGTATTCGACAACTAGCGTTAGGTTGCTTCGATAGCTAGCGTTAGTTAGCTTCGACAGCTAGCACTAGATAACGTCGACAGCTAGCGTTAGATACCGTCGACAACCAGCGTTAGATAGTGTCGACATCTAGCGTTATATAACTCCCCCCTCCCTGATGAAAAACTAACTTTTAGATAATTCGGGTATGCCGTGAAAGGCGGCGCTTAGCCAGGAAACGTCTTTCCCGTTCGAATCTAAAGAAAATCCCCACCAAGAAGTACAAAAAGGGTGCCGAGTTCGAATACGAGACCTGTGCCATTTGTCTTGAAGATTTTCAAGATGGCGAAAAAGTCCGGATTCTGCCTTGCAGACATGGTAATACCCCATTTTATACCCTCTATCATCATCATTTTTTTAGCTTATCATTGTAAATGCATTGATCCATGGTTGACTAAAAATCGAAAAGTTTGCCCAGTATGTAAAAGAAAAGTTGGTCCAAGTAGCGCTGACTCATCAGATTCCGACAACGAGCGGCGTCCATCCGTGTCGACTCGTCGTTCCAACTTGGATAATGAACCTCTATTACGTTATGAACAACCAGTAAACTTGACTACTCATTTTATATATACATACCTTCTTAGATGGCGACCACGAGTAGTGCCGATTTTGGACTACCGGGAACCTCAACTAACAGTGCCTTTCCGGGGAATGTGCGTGCCGAAGCCTATTTAAATCTTTCACGAGTTGGTCGGGTGTCCGATGGCAGTATTTCAGTGGTGGATTCGACCGCCGGCTCCATGGAGCATTTGTTGCAACGAGGCACTCAAGTCGACAGCGAGCATGAAACCAACCGGTGGCCATTGACTAGGGCTTCGAAGATATTTTCAAGAGCGTTTAATTATATGAAGAGAGCGACCGGCGCGGATCAGAATAGGCACCAAATTTTGGATGAAGAAAGTTTGAATGGTAGCCACGATGGGCGATTGGATGAGGTCAGTAACCTATCTGGGAATGCCAACAACCAAATTGGCATTGCCATCTATGGATGTTATTGCTTGGGTTGGGAGATGGGCTGGGTTCTGGTAGATCGGAACTGCGGTTCCGTTATTACGGAATTGCGGTTTCGGTCATGTTTCATTCGGTTCGGGTCGATTTCGTTGATGTTTTTAGATGTATATGTTACCGTTTATGTGAAAATCAATAGGTTTAGGCTTAAGCCTAAGCCTAGGCTTAGGCTTAATCTTAAGTTTAAGCATAGACTTAGGCTTAAGTCTAAGCTTAGGCTTATGCCTAGGTTTAGGCTTAAGACTAGGCTTAGGCTTAAGATTAAGCCTAAGCTTAAGCCTAGGCTTAGGCTTAAAATTAAGCTTAGGCTTAAGAGTAAGCTTAGGCTTATGCCTAGGTTTAGGCTTAGGCTTAAGATTAAGCTTAAGCCTAGGCTTAGGCTTAAGTCTAAGCTTAGGCTTTAGATTAAGCTTAAGCCTAAGCCTAGACCTTTTTCGATTTTTTCAAATAAAACTAGTTTTATCAGATAAAATTGATTTTCAGATAAAACGGTAACATATATATAAATTCTAAATATTTACAGGCCGAATCTGGAAGACGAGTCAGGTTTGCCGGCGCCGATAATTCGAACTATGACAATCCAACAGCCGATGGACATTCGGTAGGGGAAAAAATCATCCATAAAATTTTTCAACGCCTTTCTAGATGACCACTGTATGCTCGAATCAGATGACCATAACAGCTGATGTGGAGCCAGGAACTCCGAGTGCGGTGGAAGGTAGTGTCGTTCCATCCCCGCCAATAATTTCCAACCCTAAACCGATTACACAACAGCCGGTGAAAAAGCGAAGACACCATGCTTCATATTCTCGTTCCGCTTCTATTGGCCCACATGACGAGGACGATGATATCGTTCCGAGTAGTGGAGAATCGAATGGGAAGAAGAGAAAACACCAGAAACGAAGTCACCGGGCATCATCTCATGTTGAAAGGTATCCACTTACTTATACTTCATCTACAGGCTGGCGCAAGAGATTTTTGAGCGATTTTTTCAAAAAATTTCAAATTTTTAAAATTTTTACCAAAATAACCATGTGGGGCTTTTCTATGCGAGAAATCGATTGCGCGCATTACCAGCCCTTAAAAACGCTTCTCTGACCCTGATTAACAGCCAAACACGCAACCTACTGCGCCACTGAGGCCACTTCGTCCCACAACCTTAAATTCTTTATCATTTAATTTTTTTTCAATTGATGAATTCAGCAGTTAAAAAAAGTTGAATGATAAAGAATTTAAGGTTATGGGACGAGTGGCCTCAGTGGCGCAGTAGGTTGTGTGTTTGGCTGTTGCCTGAAAGGTCGCGGGTTCGATACCCAGCTTCGTCGCTTGGTTTTTGCCCAAAAAATTGACCTCAATTTTGATTTTTTGAAAAAGTTTTCAATTTTTTTTGAAAAATCGATCAAAAATTAGGCTAATTCATGGTCAGGAAAGCTTTTTTACGGGCTGAAAATGTGCGCAATCAATTACTCGCATAGAAAATCTCCTTATAGGGTTATTTTGGTAAAAATTAAAAAATTTCAAATTGGTTGGAAAAAATCTCTCAAAAATCTCGTTTTTTTGCGCCATCTTGTAATCCAATTTTTTCACATGACCCAAAAATGTTTCAAATAATCAATTTTTTAGCTCCAAAACACGCGAAAATGGAAAAGATGGACATTTAAGTGCTGATGATGAAGAGTCCGGTAATTTTTAAAAAATTTTCGTCCACTCGGAAAAAGTATAACACTTTTCATAGCTTTACGAAAAATGTCGGCTACATGGCGAAGTGGATAAGGAAGCCGCCCGTCCGATCTGGCAAGCTAAGCAATGTTGGGCCCGCAGGTTCGATCCCACTGGGGCGAAAATTTCGATATACAAAAAACTTACAAAGAATGGAGCAAAAATTTGTTGCTCCAAGAAAAGTTTTTTGTAGATCAAAATTTTTGCCTAGTGAGATCGAACCTGCGGGCCCAACTTTGCTTAACTTGCCAGATCGGACGGGCGGCTTTCTTATTCACTTCGCCAAGTAGCCGAAATTTTTCGTAAAGCTAGCCATGAAAACGTTATATGCCATATTTTGATGGTATCCGGTTCATGAAAAATGGAGCATTTTTTGTTTTTACAGTAAATGTTGAATCGCTAACGGCTTTGAGATAATCGCATGTGTGAAGTTTTTGAAATTTGTTTATTACAACGAAAACCTTGAATCAGGGTCTTCGCTGCAATAAACAAATTTCAAAAATCGCCAACTTTAAACGTGATTATCTCGAAGCCGTTGGTGATTCAGAATTTACTGTAAAAACAAAAAATGCTCCATTTTTTATATGAACTTACCGAATATAACAACTTTTTCCAAGTGGACCTGTTCCTTTAAGGTGATGCATCAACTTCAATCGTTCAAATCCCACCACCTGCCCCTACGCCTCCCTGTACTTCTCCGCCACCAGAAGATCCAATGCCTGAATGCCCTTCGATTTAAAATATCATGTTTCATAAGAAATATTTTTTTAAATGAACAAGTTGTCCAAATCAAATGCTTCGGAGAATTTGTTATTTGGATGCAATAGTTTTTCGTTTAATACTACTTAGCTTTCATGCATAATTAGTCACAGTTTTGGATCATCAATGCGTGCTCATTCTAAACAAAAGGAAATTCTATGTAAAAATTTCCATGTTGGTGGATTAGTGGGACTACTACTACACAACAGGGGGCCACCCACGTGAAAAAATTTTTCTAAAATTTTTTCTGGAAATGGCCCCTTTAGGAGCAAAAACATGCGGGAAATCCGAATTTGACATTTTCGAAGCGAAAAAACGCTTTCCTGATTCAGGAAAGTTCTACGTATTGAAGCTAAAAGTCGCAAAAATGCCATTTTGCCTAAAAACAGCCCCTTTTGGGGTACAAATGTGCGGGGAATCCGAATTTGACATTTATAAAATTCCTCCGATTCAAGACAAGCTGTATACTGAAGCGAAAATTCGAGAAAATAACATTTTTCAGAAAAATTTTCACATGAGTGGCCTCTCCTATTGTGTAGTAGCTCCATATTATTTTATTATAAATATGTTTTTTCTGGTATACTTAAAATTTCTTTCATTCTTGGCTTAAAACACGACTCAAAAGGAGACAGTGGGATCATTAGAAAACCAAAGCAAGCAAATTTTTTATATCTTATAAATAGAGACCGCCATATTTTAAAAGTGACCTCAAAAAATGGGGTACAGGTGACCATAAGTGTACAAACACCCCCCCCCCCTATCGAAAATTTTGACATTTTGCGGGCGGGACCCCTTGGTCTCCCCTTATGTTTTTTCCAAAATTTTTGGCAAAAACATAAGGGGGGGGGGATCAAGATAATTTTTTTGAGTTTACAAAAAATTTAAAAATCACCTTGGTCCCTCTTTATGTTTTTTCGCGAATCCGAATTTGACATTTTCGAAGCGAACAAACACTTTCCTGATCAGGGAAGGCCTGTGTACTGAAGCGAAAAGTCGTAAAAATGTGATTTTTGCTTCAATACACTAGCCTTCCCTGAATCAAGAAAGCGTTTTTTCGCTTCGAAAATGCCAAATTCGGATTCCCCGCATGTTTTTACCCCCAGAAGTGTCATTTCCAGAAAAAAAATTTTTTCGAAAATTTTTTTACGTGGGTGCTCCTCATTGTGTAGTAGCTTCTATACTTGATACTGGGTTATATATCAATACAACGTTTCGTCAAAAATTTTGTGCACCTAATTTAATCGAGTCATATACTCTCTTTTCCTTGTATATTTATTGATTCGGTTTTATTTTCTACAGGGTGAGTTTAAAAAAGTGCATTTTTGTAATTTTTGGGGCCCGAAAAAACTTTTTGGGACCGGAAAATTTTTTACTAAAAATGACCCATGTAGGGTAATTTTATGTGGGAAATCGGTTGCGCACATTTTCTAAGCATGAAAAAATTATCTTGATCCTGATTCAGGGAATGGATTCGGTGTATTGACGCGAAAATCGAAAAATTTTCTTTTTTCGTTCTTACACCAACTCCATTCCCTGAATCAGGGTCATGTAATTTTTCATGCTTAGAAAATGTGTGCAATCGATTCCCCGCATAAAATTACACCAAATTTTTACTAAAAATGACCCCAGATTCTTACTAAAAATGACCCCAGATGGGTTATTTTTAGTAAAAAATTTTCGGGCCAACCAAAAATCACAAAAATGCACTTGTTTTAAACTCATCCTGTAAATATTTTTTTATTTCATTGCTGTGTATTTGTATGCTTATTCTTATTATGCACTTATTACGTAAGTCTTTTCGTTTTTTCTAGATGCCAATCAATCAATAAAAAAATATCTTACAGGGTGTTTCAAAAAACGCCATTTGGTCATTTTTTGGCGAAAATTTTTCAAAAATTTTTTCTCCAAAATGACTCATTAGGGGTATTTTTATGTGAGAAATCGATTGCGCGCATCGAAAACTCTTAAAAACGCCTCCCAGATCATGAAATATCAAAGAATTCCTACCGAAAATAACTGAAAAAAAATACAAAAATCGTATATTTCATGACCTGGAAGGCGTTTTCAAGGGGTTTCGATACGCAAAATCGATTTTTCGCATAAAAATACCCCCTAATGAGTAATTTTGGAGAAAAAAATTTTTTTTGGAAAAATTTTCGCCAAAAAATGACCAAATGGCGTTTTTTTGGATCACCCTGTAATAACCTAAAACAGCTATACTTCGCTATCACACTTTACGATAACACACGAAGAAAATAAAAAACACTTCATCTTGTAGAAAGGAGAAGCGGAAAAGGTGAATCTTTAATGAACGATTGCTGATGCGTTAGATAAAAATGGAGCGCATATCTTTTGTGTTATCAACCCAAACAGCCAATGGATGCGTTCCTTCAACCAGGTGATTCAAAAACCATTGAAGAATTATTAAATGCGTTGTTTTGTTTAACTTACTTTCTCTTCATTAAATGATTCGGGGTTGATGAAGTGTGTTTATGAAATAAATGCCAAAGATGTAAGTATGGTATACTTGTTAGTTTCGGCATCCCAGTGACAAACAAGGGGTTTGAAAAGTACAGTGCATCTCACGTACATTTTCATACCCTAAACTTTTGATCATATCTCGGACGAATAAAAAGATTTTTAGATAGGATTTTTTTAGATGATGGTTGACGGAAAGCTGACCAAATCCTGTAAAAATTTTGAAATTCGCATAGTTTAACATTTTTATTTTTCATTTGGAGTTTTCAAAGTCAATTTTCTCTACCTTAACAAAATGCTAGAAATTTAATTTTTTCATGAAAATATAGAGCTTTAGTCCCTCTAACACATGCAAAAAACCGTATATAAAAATTATTTAACAGTGAGGAGATATGTGACTTTGAAGCTGATAGTCAAAAAATGAAAGCCTAGATTAACTTGTGGTGATGGTATAGTGGTTAGCGCGTTCGGCTAGCAGCCATAAGGTCGAGGGTTTGATTCCTGGATGCGTTATTTTATTTTTGCCTCATTTTTTGACTATCAGCTTCAAAGTCAAATATCTCGTCACTGTTAAATAATAAGACGCAAAAACAAAATGACGCATCCGGGAATCAAACCCTCGACCTTATGGCTGCTAGCCGAACGCGCTAACCACTAAACCATCACCACAAGTTAATCTAGGATTTTGTTTTTGCCTCATTTTTTGACTATTAGCTTCAAAGTCAAATATCTCGTCACTGTTAAATAATTTTTATATACGGTTTTTTGCATGTGTTAGAGGGACTAAAGCTCTATATTTTCATAGAAAAATTAAATTTCTAGCATTTTTTTAAGGTGGAGAAAATCGACTTTGAAAACTCCAAATGAAAAATAAAAATGTTAAAATATGCGAATTTTAAAATTTTTACAAGATTTGTTCAGCTTTCATCATCTATCACCTAAAAAAATCCCATCGAAAAATCTTTTTATTCGTCTGAGATGTGATCAAAAGTTTAGGGTATAAATGTACGTGAGACGTACTGTACTTTTGTTGCGACAATTTTTTTGCCGCGAATGGAATTTGCGTATTTTGACTAATTCAGCGTGTAACAACGCGCTGAATTTACTCTAATTGTCATCAGGATTTAGCTTTGAAAATTTCCACATTTTCCAGCAGTTATCCTCTTCTCATTCACCAGTCGCAAAATCCATGTTCTTTTCAACTCTACTTTTAGATAACCGAACTTGACTGCCTCGGAAAAGGCTATTTTGGTGTCGTTCTACGAGGAAGATGGCGAAGCCATCAGAACGTTGTCATCAACTGTGCCATCAAATCGTTGTATCAAACGAACGAGGAACTGAAAGCCGAAATTTCGACGATGACCCAGCTTCGACACCAAAATATTGTTAAATTATATGGAGCCGTGCTGAAAGAAAGCCTGTCTATGGTTGATTTTATTTTACATACCAACAATTTGCTCAACATAATTTTCAGGTTATGGAGCTTTGCGATGGCGGTTCGCTCAAAGAGAGGTTGCTCTCCAAGCATAAACTTAAGCTATTAGCCACTTCGTTATTGGAGTATTCCAAACAAATAGCCTGT
Organism: Acrobeloides nanus; assembly: GCA_900406225.1. Taxonomy (NCBI): domain Eukaryota; kingdom Metazoa; phylum Nematoda; class Chromadorea; order Rhabditida; family Cephalobidae; genus Acrobeloides; species Acrobeloides nanus. The sequence goes on from OZJO01000343.1 coordinate 11,641, forward strand.
GGGATGAAATATCTGGCGTCAAAAAATTTTGTGCACAGAGATTTAGCTGCAAGAAACGTGCTTTTAAGCGGCGATGAAAAGGTATGTGGTATCTTTTCTCATTGAGAAAAATCTCAAGTGAGATTTTGACCCTATTTTCGAATATGGTCCCTCGTAAAAGGAAGGTTGAGAGTGCGGGAAGATCAATAAAACGACCCCATCAGGGTGATGTTATCCCCGACTGCATGGTCCATCATTATTGACTGGATATTTTTTATTGCGCCCGTACTATTATAGCGGGAAGGTCCATTAATGACGATGTTGTTTACTTAGCCAATTTTGTGGTAAGCAATCAAACCCAAAAACGGCAAAAATTATAAAATTTTGCAAGAATTATTCAAAATTTTTTCATTTTTACAGCAAATCATCAATGTTTCGAAAAATTTTTCAAAAACGCCCATCTAGTTTTTAGCAAAATTTGTCAAATGTCAATCGCCCTTTCCCAAGTAGAAAAATCGTATTAGCACAACTTTCCCCCCTAAAAATCCGTTTTAGATAGCTAAAATTTGCGATTTTGGACTGGCTCGAAACACCTCCGATAACACCGATTACTATTTCAAGCAATCGGCCGCTCCTCTTCCAACCATGTGGACAGCACCAGAGGCTATCCGATGGAAAAAATTCTCGGAATTTTCGGATGTTTGGTCGTTCGGAGTTACTATGTGGGAGATTTTTAGCTATGGGCAAAATCCATGGGAAGATTGTGAGTGTTACAAGGTAAAATTTTTAATTATTTTCAGCAAAAAAAATTCAGGTCCCAAACTTAATCATCAAAGGCGTTCGACTCAAGAAGCCAGCTTTTTGCCCGGAAGACCTATACAATATAATGTATCGGTGTTGGAATATTGAATCTCGACAACGCCCCACTTTTGAGCTAATCGAAAAAATTTTGTTCGGATATCATTTCAAGTTCGGCACGTACAAACAGGCCTCAAAAGTGCAAAAAATCGATCGATTTTCCATGCTAAATTTCTGCAAAGACGATGATGAAATTATGACGAAGATTTCGAATACTGATAAACCTTTCAATGGGAGTGAACGCGAACTGATCGTCATTGAGAAAAGGTATGGTAAATTGTATGATTCTTTATGACATTAAATGAGTTCATACCTATAACCCTTTTTCTATATACATGAGTAGTAGTCCATTTCTATGAGTAGTAACTATTTCTATGAGTAGTAGCGCCATACCATGCCAATCTCAAAAATTTTCATTTTAAATTTGTGGCTTCTAACTTTTTGGGAATCGGTCAATTTTTCATCACTATTTTTTTCCTACCACTTTTTCGATTTTTCTGTAAAAAAATACTAGAGCTGATTGATGATCAGGCTACGTTTTTGCCTGATCATCAATCAGTAATAGTATTTATGAAAAAGTGGGAAAAGGTTGAAGGGGAAGTATTCTTGGTAGACTAATCTCTGGCATACATCATAGTACTGTTTGAAATCAGGCAAACGCAAAACCTGGTTAAAGGAACGCACCCATTGGCTGTTTGAGTTGGTAACACAAAAAGGATTTATTCCCTAGCCCTTTACCCATGTTCACTTTGAAGTTTTCAAAGTCGATTTTCTCTACCTTAACAAAATGCTAGAAATTTAATTTTTCTATGAAAATATAGAGCTTTAGTCCCTCTAACACATGCAAAAAACCGTATATAAAAATTATTTAACAGTGGCGAGATATTTGACTTTGAAGCTGATAGTCAAAAAATGAAAGCCTAGATTAATTTGTGGTGATGGTTTAGTGGGTAGCACATTCGGCTAGCAGCCATAAGGTCAAGGGTTTGATTCCCGGGTGCATCATTTTGTTTTTGCTTCATTTTTTGACTATCAGCTTCAAAGTCAAATATCTCTATATATCAAATATCTCTATATTTGACTTTGAAGCTGATAGTCAAAAAATGAGGCAAAACAAAATGACGCATCCGGGAATCAAACCCTCGACCTTATGGCTGCTAGCCGAACGCGCTAGCCACTACACCATCACTACAGGTTAATCTAGGATTTTGTTTTTGCCTCATTTTTTTACTATCAGCTTCAAAGTCAAATATCTAGCCATTGTTAAAGGACCAGCCCAGTCAGTTACAACCATATGAAAAAAAATGATATATTCGGAAAGATCATGAAAAATGGAACATTTTTTGTTTTTACGGCATGTTCTGAATCGTTGTAGTTTTCGATATAATTGCGTTTGAAATTTTGAATTTGTTACAAGCTCTTCGTTGTAATACACCAACTTTTTTGAATTTTTTGCAGAAAAATCAATTTTTGCATCAATTTTTTAAATTTTCATAAAATGAACATGTAGCAATTTTTTATAGCTAAGTGAGACGAACAAAATGACACCAAAATTATCCAATTTGAACATTGTTTTGGGTTATTGAAACGAAAATTCTGATTCATGTTTTCGTTTCAACAACCCAAAACAATGTTCAAATTGGATAATTTTTGTGTCATTTTGTGCAAAAATTAGATTTTTGAGTAAAAATTCGATTTTTAAACCTGAAAACCTATTGTTTTTAAAAAAATTTTCATTTTGGGCTGATGAGTGAGTTGGTTAGAAGGGCTTATACCTGAGTTATTGAGGTTAAAAGATTGCACCCAAAAAAAGTATGGTGTTAGCCCATCCTGGTAGATGTTAGGTATTTGTTGACTCCCAGCCCCTCCGACTTATTAAATTGGTGGTTGGAAACTTTTCAAAAAAAATTATAAAATTCAGAGGTCGAAACCAAGTTCTTGTCCAAGATTCCAAAACTCGAGAATATGAAATGGTTAGCACAAAGTTGTTGAACATCAGAACTATTGCCAAATTCATCTTGGGCAAAGAAACTAGTAAAACAAGCCCAGAATTTAAGCATAACTATGTAAATGATCCATTTACGTCCAACCTACAACAAGATCAAAATAGCCATTGTTTCAATAGCAATTATGAAGTACCCAAAAGTCGTCAGTGCGATGAACAAGTCGATCATTGCCACAATTATGATGAAAAAAGGTGTTTAACGGCATCAGACGATACTCTGGAAATGCCGCAGAAAGACAAGTGACAAAATTCTTTAAAAAAAAGGTTAAAAACTTTTTTCAGAAATGTCATCATCTATGTAAAGAAAAATTGGAAACATTTCTGGTTGAAATTTATACTCGCGAGTTTAATTCTGTTGGGTATAGTGACAGGTCTAACGATACTAAACTATCATTGGCATGCATCTAAAAAAGTTGATGGAACAAATAGAATAGCACATAAGCCACAAATGTCTGTTGCCCTAATCACAGAAACGCCTATTGATGAAGATTTGATAACGGATAAATGTAGTTCGAATTTGCATGAAGGCATTTTTATAGAAGAAAAAACTCCGTTATCGGTTGTTAAAAAGCTGCCTAGTGGTAAATAGTTTGTAAACGAATACTTCCATTTTGGGCATTTTTCGGAGCTAGTATCAATGCCTACAATGTCATTTCAAACATTATTACAGTGAATCCAAAAGCATGTCAAAAAAGTTGTCAAAATTCGAACTATCATACCGATTGATGATCAGGCAACTTCATTTTTTTGCTTTTGCCTAATCATCAATTAGTACTATGATAGTACGAATTTTGACAACTTTTTGACATGCTTGAATTCACCCTTAGAAGGAAAAAATCCACGTTAGTTGCCCCATTTTTTTCTGCGCTATTATTAAAAAAAAGTTGATTTTTCAATTTTTAATGAATTTTTCAAATTTTGCCGAATTTTTCGATTTTGACGAATTTTACAATTCAATAACGAATTTTTCGATTTTGACACATTTTTCGATTTTTAAAGAGGGTAAAATTGTGGTACGTTGAAGGCGAAAAATTTTTTTTTCAATTTTTGCAAAAAATGACCCTACTACCCCTAATTTTATGCGAAAAATCGATTGCGCGCATTCCCGAAGCTTGAAAATGCTTCCCTGACCCTGAATCAGGGAAATAAGGGTGAGTGAAAATTTTAAAGGTTTTTCAAGGACCTTATGAGTCGATTTATGCGTCAGCGAAACGTACTGGGCCCGTTTACTAAATTATCAAAACAACCAAATTATCAACTATGTAATAAACTGTTCTTTTAGCCACTAATCTAGTACTAGAGCTAACAGACTTCGAGATTTACAACAACTTTCACAAAACAAAATAAAAACAGTAATAAACTTTATTCGAGAAAGTCCACATTAATTAAAGGACCAGTCCACTTTTGAACCGAATTTTTGTTGAAAAGTGGAAAAGAAAGTTCACGTTGGGGCAACCACTTT
>OZJO01000345.1:1660-30444 GCA_900406225.1 Acrobeloides nanus
AAAAAAACGTACAAATAACGCTCTCCATAACTACTAGCATTTGTAACTATTAATTTTCCAGCATTTTCTGAACGTTTAGCGAGCTATAAGATAAGAGCATAAAATTAGGGATAGCCATGTATGGATAATTTCCCACAGGGTTTTTAAGGACCGGTCCGGCCGCGGCCTGGGATACCAGATTTATTAAGATCAGGTTGCAGACCGAGTAGGAGTGGATCGAATCGGCCCATGTATTTGTAAAACCAAAAAAAACCTTATAAGATTATTTTGTGAAAGTTAAAAACTTGAGAATTCGCATTTTTAGGCAAAATAGCTTTTTTTGACAATTTTTAGTGAAAAAAATGGACAATCTTATAGAAAAAATAAAAAATTAGATATTTTTTATATACAAAAAAATTTTTGGTCCGATCAGGCCGCGGCCCGGCCTGGGATGTCAGTTAAAAAGCCTACCCCTTTCAACTTTTTATCCCATCAAAAATCATGTGGACTTTATTCTTTGAGCTGATCTTCGACCAAGACATGGGGGGAGGATAGAATCATTATGTTTTTCGAGTTTTCTGTCTGTGAGAGAGGAGGACACTTCCCCCTTCCCTACGCCTTTGGTTAGATTCACAAATAAATACTTGTATAGCAGCACAAACATTAGCTCCACTAGAAATTCCTACAAGTAGCCCTTCTTCCAAAGCTAAACGCTTAGCCATAGCGATAGCATCTTCGGACTTTACTCGTAATGCTTCTGCAAAAACTTTTCGATCGAGGATGTCTGGGACAAAGCCAGTTCCCATGCCTAAAATTGATTGATTTTTCATAAATTCTCCCTTTTTTAGTCAAACCTGGGATCATATGTGGAGAATGAGGTAATCCATTGATGACCGAAGATTCATAGGGCTCCACTGCATACATTTTAATATTTGGATTCTTTTCTTTTAAATAACGGCCAACCCCTGAAAGAGTTCCTCCTGATCCGACTCCAAAACAAGCTAGATCCACTTTTCCTTCCGTCTGTTTCCAGATTTCCGGTCCAGTAGTTTTGTAGTGGATATCTACGTTGTCTGGGTTGGCAAACTAAAGATTTTATTGTTGAAAAATGAATCTTTTTGTCCATAATACTTGATTGAGGACATATGAATTTGGGATGACTTGATTGAGTTCTTTGGCTCTATCCAAGGCGCCCTTAACAGCAAGAGCTGGATCGGTGAGGATGACTTCAGCACCATAGGCTTTGAGAAGGGTTCTCTGAAAAAAATTTTGAAATTTGTCCCAATGATCAGCATATCCCCACAAGTATGGTGCTGGTCAGATGTATCAACATTTTTGGATTTTTGACCCCCCATAAAAAACAACTGTAATCATTTATCTACCCCCCCCCCATTCCAAAAAGGTATAGGCAAGGGTCAAAATTGCGCCATCGTGTTCCCCGCATAAAAATGTGGATATGTAAAAATTTTCATGAATTTTGCGAACAAAATAAAAAAATAAATTTTAGGCGCGGAATCGAACCCGCGCTCTATGAGTGAAGGCCGAGCAAGTTAGCCACTCGGCTGTGGATAAACCCACAAAACCCCTCATGATATGGTACTAGTTTTGAAGGGCTCGACGAGTTGAGTCGATTGATGAAATTTTTTGACCCTTGCCTACCTTTTCGAAAACTACCCCTTTTCGGAATTTTGCCCTCTTTTCGAAATTTACTCCTTTTCGAAATTTTGGTACGCCTCGCCCCAACTTGATTACATAATTGTTTAACAGTCACTAAATTATCAAAACAAACCCGTTCGATACTCATCGATGCTGGCATCACCAAAATAATCTTATACCCTTTGACAGCACAGACAAAAGCCAATGCTATACCCATATTTCCAGAAGTTGGTTCAATCAAAGTCGTTTCTCCTGGTTTAATCTTACCAGCCTTTTCTGCTTGTTCAATCATGTAATACCCGACTCTATCTTTTACCGAACAAGCTGGGTTAAAATATTCGACTTTTAGTGCTAAAAATATGCAAATTTTTGGCAAAACCGAATTTTTTTAATACCAATTTTTGCATTTAACCCTTCAGTTACTTTGTTTAGATACACCATTGGGGTGTTACCGACCGTTTCAGCTGCATTTTTGCAAATTTTGTCGCGAGACATGTTTACGAATAAATAAAATACTTTTTAACCTAAAATTTTTTTAAATCTAAAAACTCAAAAATTATAGACAGTTTAGTAAAAGATAGGAAATGAAATTTTTATGTCTCATTATAAGTGAGAAGACCAAAAATATGAAACCGGAAAATTTTTCAATACTTTGATTTTTATACTAAACTGATACATCATTATCATGAACCTTTTTTGATTTTTGACAACATGTCGCGTGAACAATTAGACCATAATTGAGCGTACTTTGTTAACTACAGGGTGGCGCATAAAAAAAAGAGTTTTTGCAATTTTAGCTGAATTTTTTCAGTAATTTTCAAATTTTTTTAAAATTTCAATAAATATCTCTATAAGAGTTTTTCTATGCGAAAAATCGATTGTTTTCATTTCCGTCCTTGAAAATGCTTCCCAACCCCTGATTTAGCATATTTCGCATGGTCTAAAATCAGGGGTGCCATATTTTGAAATTCGCATAAAAATCGAGTTCAAGTTGAACCTATAAAATGTCGAATTTTCAAAAAGTTCCAACTCAACCCCCCGCCCCTCCTGCTGAAAAATTTCAGCAATAAGTTTGTGTTAGAACTTTTTGAAAATTCGACATTTTATAGGTTCAACTTGAATTCGATTTTTATGCGAATTTCAAAATATGGCACCCCTGCCTAAAATGCTAACGTGAAATAGGTTGATTCAGAGTCAGAGAATCGTTTTCAAGATTCAACAATGCGCGCAATCGATTTCTCTCATAGAAAAACTTTTATAGTGAGGTCGCCAAGCATACCTAGGCAGAGGGGGGCCACATTTTTCAAAAATTTACGGGGAAGGGGTATAGGGGCAAATCCGTAAATTTTACGATCACCTGAGCTTTAGTACCTTTACCCGAGCCCCACACCCTCGAGAGTTGGTGACCAAAAGAAGAAGAAAAGGTCGCCAAGTTTTTTACGGGGGGAGGGGGTATAGGAGCAAATCCGAAAATTTTATAAAGGGGGTTACTCCATTCGCGATTACTACATTCAATCCAGTCGAATTGTTTGAGCATTTCTTCGATGATGAGGTAAGCAAAAAGCTCGGAACAGTCACGAGTACAGATATTAACATCATAAAGTTAAGGCCGTTATGGATAAGTCAGATATTTTTAGATTCTCGAACTAATCCGCAAAGAAAGCAATCGATATGAAAAATCCAAGAATTGTGAACTAAATTTGACTATTGATGAAATCAAAGTTTGTTTCTGGACCCCCTGCCCAGGTGGTGCCAAGTCTACTTATTAAAGGGCTAGTGCACGTTTCTGCGATTTAAGGCTCACCACTACTTTTTGTGATCCGGTTACACTAATTCTGTTTCAAATTTTCTACGTTTTTTAAAACAGAATTAGGTCAAAAGACAATATTTTGCTCGAGAAAATGCAATCTTTCTGCAAACATAAAAACTCAAAAATTCTACTTTTTTCTGGACCACCCTGTATGTCTAAAACGTGCATAATTTAAATTTTGATTCGATCATAAATCATAGATGATTTTATTGCATACTTCCTGCAAACATGACTTTAATTTTATAGCAAATCAATTAATGATCAGAACAATCAAGTTATCCATGTCTAAAACGTGCATAATCTAAATTTTGATAATTACTTAGTGGCGCATAAAAACTGAATTTTTTTTTTGCGAAATTTAGCACAAATCTGTTACTTTAGCCACTAGACCATTGGTTCAGGCTGAAACCCCCCTCCCATGTTGTGGTATTTATTTTACTCGTCTTGTTGATCTGACAAGTCGAATGGTATGACTCGTTTTTACAATTTCGAGTTTCCTCCAATTTTTGCTAAAAAACTGCCACGGAGGGGGAAATGCGAAGATCAAGCTTGTGCTCTTTATAACTATGAATTCATAATAATTTCACGACTGAATACTATTTTTGATTTTTGGACCTGAACGTCAGTTTTATTTAAACATGAAATTTGAGGCTTCAAACGTCTAAGACTATTGTTTTTGAAGAAATTGTAATTTAGGCTGTTTGAATAAATGTCCATTAAAATGTGTTTTTTACCTTTTACTTAAGTTACTCGATTTAGGACAACAAATATGTTACATAGAAACAAAAGACTACACAACTTTTAGTTGAACCTTTTACTAAAAATATTTCCTCTTAGTACCAATTGTTTCGGTTTTTTTAGGTATTTTTGGATTTAATTTCCTTCCGTAATGGGGTAAAGAGTAAATATAAAAAAGAAATTTAAGAGTCAAGATCACAAACTACAAATAAAGTGTGCTTAAGCACATATTTTACTCTAAAAAATTAACAACCATGTATAAATAAACAAAATTTGATCGACTTGTTCTCATATTGCCAGAAATTCTTTTCGATTCTCACTTGGATAGAAAAGTTTCTGATTCAGAATATGCTTTTCAAAAATAGAATAAACAAAAAATGCCTAAAACCACTGGAAGGCATTGAAAAACGAAAAAAAATGAAAAAAATATTGTATTTTGTGACAGTTGTCCGTGACGGATATCTGGTGACGGATGACCGTGACGGATGTCCGTAATGTTGAATGGTGACGGTTGTCCTAGTACCCAAAAAATGTCGACAACTACAATCGGAAAGTACCCTCTCCCCTATGAAATAATTCTAGTATGGCGAGGGGAAGGTGGAGGGGCTGTTAGATCCCAAAAATTACAAAATGTCTCATTTTATTGGCCCACCCTATACAATGATTATTTTTCTCTACAAATTATTTTTGTAAACAAATTTCCCAGATTTCACAACAATTAAAAATATATCAAATACACCATCTGTACAAATTTTCTCGAAAAATATTTACTTGTTTTGATCCTGCATGGTAACTATAAAACTTGATCTATTCATGTGCATCATCATAGTCTACCGGCAGTTAAGTTGATTTTCGATGATTTAAGTTGTTTACGATTTGTGAGTGTGGCAATTATATGGCATAAACAATGGCTTTTGACACGGATTTGTGGCGATTTTGTAGACAAATTCGTCATAAATAAACAGTATTATAGGGTTTAGTTAGTCTAGGTTTAAATTGGAAATAAATAATACATGTGCCTTGGATTAAAGATTTCATTAATAAATTTCTATATAAAGGCTTTCATTTTATACAAATTTAGGTAGTCGACAAGAGTGGGAAAATATTATAGAATTTCCAAATTGTTGGATCGCGTTTTTTTAAAAATGGTAAGTATCTAGCACCGTAATTATGAGAGAGGAACCAGGGGAACCTTACCTCAAGGATGTAGTATAGGGGGCAACATTGTCATCCAAGTGAAGTTTTTGCTTCACTCGGAGTGAAACACCTCTCCTAGTGAAATGATTTTTTAGTTCACTAAGCTTGTTGGAAAAAAGGGGTTTTAAGCTGAATATGACTCAAAACTCCATTTTGTTGCCTGAATCAGAGGCAGGCAGGGAATCATTTTCATGATTTGGGAATGCGCGCAATCGATTCTCCACATAAGGTTACCCCTACAGGAGTTGTTTAAAAATTTTTTTCTTCAAATTTTGACTTCGTAAGTGACTACCTTAAACCGTAGTAGCTCCTATATTTTTTTTACTTTTTTATTTAGAACTATATTTTAACTTCATCTTTGTGCTTACTTACAATTATTAGCCTATCTTATGCCGGTATAGTTTTACTATTTNCTTAAACCGTAGTAGCTCCTATATTTTTTTTACTTTTTTATTTAGAACTATATTTTAACTTCATCTTTGTGCTTACTTACAATTATTAGCCTATCTTATGCCGGTATAGTTTTACTATTTTATTTTATTATGCTGATTTAGCTCAACAATGCCCAGAGAATGAAGAAATCAAACAAGCAGAAGTATCTGAACCCGGATGTACGGCTTGTGAGCCTACTTGTACCAACCAAAATGTAATTATTTTTTTGCTTTTCATATCTTAAAAAAAATTAGCCAATGTGTGAAGGCATTTGTGCGCCATCAGACAAATGCTTCTGCAAAGAAGGATTTGTCCGAAACGAGCTTGGAAAGTGCATCAAGCCGAAAAATTGCCCCAATAAAATTCGTGTCACTCGGCATTTGAAAAAGCGCCAAGTCGGAGTCGGAACAGGAGTATATGTTCCAGGAGCTGGCTTATATGGAAATGCAGGATTGGTCGGTAATGGTTTGTATTCCAATGGAGTTGGATATGGAGTCGGTGGAGAACCACCAGCAGGTATGACAATTTTTTGATTTTTTTGTTGAAAATTATTGAGAAGTCAAAATTTTAGCATGTAGAGCAAACGAAGTCTGGCATCAATGCGGTCTTGCATGCATCCAAACTTGCCAAAATCCAGCTGTACGCTTTAAAAGTTTAAAAGTGTATAATATTTTTGTNCATGTAGAGCAAACGAAGTCTGGCATCAATGCGGTCTTGCATGCATCCAAACTTGCCAAAATCCAGCTGTACGCTTTGAAAGTTTAAAAGTGTATAATATTTTTGTTTTTAGCCCATTTGTCCAACCACATGCGCACCTGCCCAAGCTGGCTGTACATGTACACTCGGTAACGTCAGAGATCTAGCAACTGCTCAATGTTTGCCTCAAGGAACTTATTGTGTTGGCATTGGAAAATAATTTTCATGCACAATTTTGGCATTAGGTCATTCCTTACCGATCATCCCTTACATTCCTTACCCGGCCATTCTACGTTTTTTTCACAAAAAGTGATGTTCTACAAAGTTATTTGTCGTGATCTCAATAGCAATTTTGTAGAACATCACTTTTCATGAAATTATTTCTGTGATGGAGAAACTGACCGGTAAAGGGTGACAGGTAAGGAATGTCCGCGTAAGGAAAGACCGGTAAGAATCGATCGTAAGGGTTGACCTAGTGCCACAATTGTTTACAATAATTCGCTTGATCTCGCTTGATAATTATTTTAAATTTTTATTGCTGTATAAAATGCCTTTTGTATTCGAATTTTTCCAATTTTTCAATAAAAATTTCAATTCTCTTAGCGTTTCAGTTTAACTCTACTCGGCAAACCAAACTGTGCAAAAAGTTGAGACACCCCAAAAAAAGAAACACTTTTGCTCAACTTCAAACGAAAATAACCTCTAAGTGGATAGCATCTCATTTGGAGCCCTGTGTTAAACCCTAAATCTAAATCCCGAGGCTTACATCAAATACAAAGAAAAAACCAACAAAAAATTCTTGGAATGAAAAATAATGATGCCAATTTTCATGAGAGCCGTAAAAACCATTTTTTTGACATAATTAACATGACTCCCGACCAAATAAAATCCCTATGACGTCATGTTTTAGGTATTCAGAAGCCTCATTTATAAGTTTTCATCTTTGCCGAAATTCAAGCAAGCAAAATAGGGAACATATGCAAACATCAAAGCATGAATTGTTTTGAAATTTAAAATGCCATAAGCCACACTTGAAGAGAAAAAGAGGCTTACTCCTCTTTCCCCCTCCCCCCCCCCTTCGAGCGAAGAAATGTAAAAAGTATTACATTTTTTTCAGAAAGAAAGATGGATACTTTTTCCTCCAGATGAATGCTTTCTGGACGAAAGTAGAAATTTTTTCGATTTTCGCGTCAATACACCACCTCCATTCCCTGAATCAGGATCAAATAAGCGTTTTCATGTTTCGGGAATGCATGCGATCGATTCCCCGCACAAAATTACCCCTATAATGGTCGTTTTTAGTTTAAAATATTTTCTGGTCTTAAACAAATTCTTCGGGCCCAAAAATCACAAAAATGCACTTTTTTACTTTTACACTAATTATATACATGATATCATAAGATAGCAATCACACTCAATTTTTTATACAATTAACCATTCTAGATGTTAGAATTGATCTATCTTCAATATGTCACAAACTCTATACTTTCTGGAGTGATATGAGATGTAGCCGGTTGTTGCAAAATTTTGAATGCTTCGCTTAGGGGTAATCGAATGTTTCCATACAGTTCCTTGTTTTGCTTATGGCTATTTTGAGATAGGTACATGGTTGACAAAGAAATATTTTCCAAATATTTTCGAATACACCTTTTCACCTAAAAGTATATATTTTATTCAATTAAAAATGCATCAGCTTTATTGGATTGTTCAGTAGATTTACGCTTTTTGAAATTTAAATTTTTCAGATTTGATTTAAAACGCATGACTAGTAAAGAGAGGTATACTCCCTAAAAATATTTCGCAACGAAAAATGCCTAAATCAGTGCTAGGGAAATTTTTTCATGCAGCCGCAATGTGCGCAATCGATTCTCCGCCTAGGGAAACTTTTAGAAACCCGGTTTTTCGAGGAAAAAATCGAATTTTAGTTCATTTTCTCTTCAATACACCCACCCCGTTCCCTGAATCAGAGTCAAGTAAGCGTTTTCAAGCTTCGGAATGTGCGCAATCGATTCCCCACATAAAATTACTTTTATAGGGGTGATTTTTAGGAAACATTTTCGGGTCCAAAATTCATGTAAAAAGTCTCAGAACTTTTTAAGCAACCCAATAAATCTTTTCGCTTCCGAGCGCTCGTCTCTCTGTTCTAAAAAATAACCCAATACCTCTCCATTTATAGTGAGAAAAATGATGGAGTTCATAGTTCCATGAATAATTACAGAAAACCCAACCAAAGACATGGATTTAATATTTCCATCGTCGATTAAAACATTTGGAAAAATGCGGTGGCTCACCCAAGCGACTAAAAATTAATTTTCCATTTTTTGCCCAAGCGCCTTACATAAAGCAAACAAGGATAATGCACCAAATTGTAGGGCATATCGGACTTCTTTTTTTCGTCTCGCTTCTGCCGCCGTATACGTCAGCGTTGGATCAATTTGCCTGTATGCTTTTCTAATGTAAAGATAGACCTAATTTTTTAAATATTTTTTCAATTATGCTCTTACTGTAGTATAACATATTATAGAAATTGAAGAAGATATAATATTGAGTGGGATACCAATAAAATAATCATTGTAATTAAAACCGTTATCTAGGATTTGTACCCAATAGTTTGGGTAATTAAATAAATATCTGAAAATCTTTCATGTAAGTGCCCCTTACTAAACGCCACTGCCTACAAAGGGTATACTCCCCTTAAAAAGTCTCATAATGAAAATCGCTTAAATCAGTGTCAGGTTCTTTTCAAAAATTTGAAATAACTTACACACAACAAGGCATAATTTTAAAAGACACCAGCGTTATGAGGTATCCCAAAATGACCATCATAAATGTGAGTGTTAGTACTACATTTCTGGTAAAAAGCTTGCCTATACTGTTTGTGAAGACAATTACAGAAACTCTAAAAATTGTTTAAATTTAGAATTTGAAGTGGTAATTTTACCTGTTGATAGCAACTATTGCAGAAATGAGCATGTCAACATTCCAAGTGGCGTTTTCAATATATGAAACTATTGTATTAGCAATATCAGTTGGACCATCAGAAAATATGTAAGTCTAAAAATATTATAAATTAAAATACGAAACCCAATATCGGTTCTACAACACTAGTTTATACCAACTTACTTGCAAAATAATACTTGGACCAATATAAAAAGCTATCACAGCAGCTCGAATACAATTACTCGTAATATTCGCAAAAGCTAATAAATAGATGTTACTCTTGGAAGGCTTCAACAGTCCTCCTCGATATAAAATGAAGAGTACGAACAGGTTTATTAACAACGAGGTAGATGACAAAGCCGTCATTACAGCGCCAATAAGAGATGGAATAAAAATTGCCATGTTGAAATTTTTAATTTTAAGTTTTGTAGAGAAAATTTGAAAATTCTTGGAATTTCTACTAGCACGATAGAATGTAGTATGATGAATTTAAAACTTTTTTCTTACTGCGTTATAACTTGATTTGAATACACTTCTTTAAACTATTGTAAAAAAGTTTTCAGTAAAACGTATTTTCTCGAAATATGATCAACTTGGCTTACAAGCAAAAACAGTTTTCGGACCCGACCGGGACTCGAACCCGGACCTCATGGCTACCGTCCAAGTGCACTACCATTGTGCTATATATCGAGAACTATAACTGATGCCCGTTAATTAGTGAATACTTGAACCCGAGCTCCACTATTTCCAAAAATGAACTAAAGATTGTTGAATAACAATGCGTTGAGAGAAAATGAGTCAATCCTACTGAGAATTAAGCTGAAAAATTGAACGGAAAATTTCTAAGACATTCTAACTAGTATGAAATAAACACAAACGAAAATTGTCAAAGGATCTACTCAAAAGGTAATAAAAATTTAATGAACGAAAAATTCTTCAACACGTGCTTTTTCTATAGTTGCAAAGCACATTTTTAAAATGATTTTATAACTCGAGAAAAAAGAGAAACCCCCAGAAAAGGTTCATAACATTGAAGACAAGTTTGTATTTACCCTGACCAAAAAATTTTAAAAAAAGGAAGATCACTTCGATTTATGAAGATATGTTTTCAAAATTTTTAGTGATCTTGAGGTGATATGAGGGAGGGTGGTTTCCTATTTTATGTGTGAACCCTACAGTAGGTTTTCTATGCGAAAAATCGATTTCGAGCATTGCCGAACCTTGAAAACGATACCCTGACCCTGATTCAGGGAATATCTTTTTGAAAAATTGCCGTCATTGTTTGAAAAAAGGAAGATCACTTAGAACGTATTTGTGAAGAGGATTAAGTTTATGTGTAGATCCTAAAATACAAAAAGGTCCAAAACATATGGTTTGAGTGTAGTCAAAGTCTCATCTTTCATTCATGTTTATCTATTAGCTAAAAATCAAGTCAAAACAAGAAGTCTTAATAGCAAAATAGTTTCGGCCAAAAATTTTTAAGATAAGTGAATTTAAAGAACACAATTTTTCAGACCATTTTTCTATTTAAGACCACAAAATCGATCGAGCGTAAGAAAAAGAGTTACAAAAAAAGAATTTCTGATAAGTTAAATCAAGTTTTCATTGTTTGAAAAAGAAAGACCACTGAGACGTTTTTGTCTAAGGATTAAGTTTAGGTAAAAATCCCACAATAAAGGCAAGAAACATATGGTTTGAGTGTGTATTCAAAGTCTAATCTTTATGCACTTTTTATCTATTAGATAAAAATCACGTAAAAAATTAACCAATCACATGGCCTCGAACAAGGCTATTTATGATGTATGGCTTGTGATTCTTGTTAAAAAAGTAGCCCTAAAGAGGGCCGTTGGGATAAGAAATCACCTCGAGGAAAGATTTTCAGGTCTCGAAAATATGAAATTCAGATTCCCTGTATAAAATTACCCCTAGTGGGGTCAATTCCAACTGATGAAACATTTTTTTTCGAAAAATTTCACTTTCAGTGGGATACCTAATCGATACTAGTTTCCAAAATTGTAATATTTTATTAAATAAAATCAATATTTACACCAAATTATATACATGATATCATAGGATAGCAATCACATTCAGTTTTTCATACAATTAACCATTCGAATTGATCTATCTAGCGGTTTTCAATATGTCACAAAGTGATAAGAGGTATAGCTGGAGTGATATGAGGTGTAGCCGGTTGTTGCAAAATTCTGGTTGACTTGCTCAACGGTAATCGAATTTTGCCATACTGTCCATTGTTTTGATTCTGGCTATTTTGAGATAGGCACTTGCTTGATGAAGAAACACTTTCCAAACATTGTCGAACACATTTTTTCACCTAAAAGTGCATATTTTATTTTATTAAAAATGCATCAAATCAATTGGAGTCTCCAATAGATTTACGCTTTTTGGAATTTAAATTTTTCAGATTTAATTTAAAACGCATAGCTAGTATTTTTTTAAAATTACACTCAGGACTCGAAATATTTCAACCGGTGCACAAGCACTGAATAAGACCAATATATAAATGCATCACCAAGAGTAAGCCTACTACTAATACGTGTAATGTCTATCTGTCCGTTGTCAGACGATCTCGGGAACTATAGATTTACCCCCCCCCCCCCCCCCACTTCTAAAACAAAAGTTGTAGAAGACGATTGGCACTAAAATCATCGAAATCGGAGACAAAAATTTTTTCACTTTTTTGCCTTTGGGCAGGGTGTCCATACCATTTTTGGGTGAGGATCAGGGTTTTCCAAATATGAATACTGGGAGGGGGGGGGGTGATATTTAGGAAAAATTTTCGGATCCAAAATTCATACAAAAAGTCTTAGAACTTTCTGAACAACCCAATAAATCTCTTCTTTCTCCCGAGCGTTCGTCCCCTGGTTATAAAAAACAATCCAATACCTCTATATTTATTGCGAGAAAAATGATGGAGTTCATAGTTCCATGAATAATTACTGAAAACCCAACCAAAGACATGGATTTAATATTTCTATCGTCGATAAAAACATTTGGAAAAATGCGGTGGCTCACCCAAGCGACTAAAAATTAATTTTCCATTTTTTACCCAAACGTCTTACATAAAGCAAACAAGGATAATGCACCAAATTGTAGGGCATATCGGACTTCTTTTTTTCGTCTTGCTTCTGCCGCCGTATACGTCAGCGTTGGATCAATTTTCCTGTATGCTTGTTTAATGTAAAGATAGACCTAAATTTAATTTATTTAAATATTTTTTCAATTATGCTCTTACTGTAGTATAGCATATTATAGAAATTGAAGAAGATATAACATTGAGTGGGATACCAATAAAATAATCATTGTAATTAAAACCGTTATCTAGGATTTGTACCCAATAGTTTGGGTAATTAAATAAATATCTGAAAATATTTTATATATAATGGCAAGTGAAAATACTCCCCTGACTCCAGTGGGCGTCACCCCATTTGCCCCAGCGGACATTTGCCCCACGTTATACAGTTGCCCCACGCCGACACCCTCCCACATTTGCCCCTGTCGCGGAGGCGAAAAAAGGTAAAGGCAACTAAAGGTTTTATTGGTCTTAAATATTAACAATAATAAGAAAATGCTAAAAGGCACAACCGCTCGCTACATTGTTCTCCGCATGAAGTGTCGAAGTCCAGAGAAGCTGGACTTTAAATAGTTAAGAAAAGTATTACAAGCAAAGTATTACAAAATATTACAAAGCAAAACAATAAGAAAGTTTATGAGACAAAAAGCATGAGTCATTAGAATGAATAAAGAACAAATGACAAATATGACAGACGTGACAAAGAATGAGAAAAGATTTAGAAATTACTTGTGACGTCACACTCGTCACAACAGCCCCATTGGTAAACTTGCCCCATGAACTTTTGCCCCACGGTTACATTTGCTCCAAGTGTAAGTGTTGCCCCATGGGACGTTTGCCCCATGGACACTTGCCCCATGGGACATTTGCCCCATTTATATATTTTCCCCACGGTATATTTGTCCCATAGACATTTGCCCCACAGGACTTTTGCCCCACGGTATATTTGCCCCATAGGACATTTGCCCCACTGGACCAAAAATGATCAAAAAATGCCGATTTTCGGGAAAAATGATAAAAAAATCGCCTTTCGATTACAAGGGGCAATTACTTGGTTACCCCCCCCCCTTCCCTTCCTTCAGTTACGCCCTTGCCTGCCCCATCATTCCATCTCAATTTGAGAGTAATAGAGTGGTAGTGGAGTAGATGATGGAATAATTACCTCATTTTTGTAAAGCTCTACGGTTATGGTTATAACTGTAACGATAATAAAAATAGTGTTTTGGTTATAACCGTAACCAAAACTGAAACCCAATAACCTTAACCAAAATAACTCTGAACGCTAGTTTTTAAGCTGAAAACGCGAAATAGCGATTAATGCCAGTCTTTAGGCCAGAGATCAAAGTGATTTTTTTCAATTTTTCAAAAAATTTTAATCTCCCTGTCCCCCTTATGCTTTTTTTCTCGCCGATGTACGGAATATTTTTTCATTGAAATTCTTAGCTAAGAGACAAAAATCAGCACCGAGGCCAAAAATTTTTTTTGAAAAATGCTTGTTGTATAGACTGAAAATGCTCAGAAAATTACGATTTTTGGTGAAAAAAATATTTAAAAAATTCTTAAAATTTTGAGAAAGAACTCTCTCAAAAATTTTGAAAGGACTACCTTAAAAAATTTGAGAAGATACCTTCTAAAAATTTTTTTGAGAAGGTTCTCTAAAAATAGTCGATAAGAGAGCTGGTTAAGGGAGCTCACCACTTTGTTCAAGTATAGCACATAAGGGTTCTCCTTTAAGATTTTTGGAAAAAAATAGCCTTTTTTGGGTAAGTGCCCACTATCCGACCCTTCTCCCTACGCCACTGCCAACGAAGGGTATACTCCCTTAAAAAGTCTAATAATGAAAATCGTTTAAATCAGTGTCAATTTCTTTTCAAAAATTTGAAACAACTTACACACAACAAGACATAATTTTATAAGACACCAGCGTTATGAGGTATCCCAAAATGACCATCATAAATGTGAGTGTTAGTACTACATTTCTGGTAAAAAGCTTGCCTATACTGTTTGTGAAGACAATTACAGAAACTCTAAAAATTGTTTAAATTCAGAATTTGAAGTGGTAATTTTACCTGTTGATAGCAACTATTGCAGAAATGAGCATGTCAACATTCCAAGTGGCGTTTTCAATATATGAAACTATTGTATTAGCAATATCAGTTGGACCATCAGAAAATATGTAAGTCTAAAATTATTAAAAATTTAAATAACATAAATGGCGTCAAAGTTCTATGGGGATGGGTGAGGCTAGTGGAGTAGGAAAGGGAGGGGGGAGAGAAAGGTTCCCCTCGACGGCCAAAATCTTGAAAGAAATCCTCATTCATAAGAATCTTTTCATATTTTTTGGGAAAACCTCTTTTCCATGCTTTTTGACTTTGTTCATACCGAAAAATTCTGTCCCAACCATGATACGCATCCCGATCTCAAGACTATAACACTAGTTTACACGAACTTACTTGCAAAATAATACTTGGACCAATATAAAAAGCTATCACAGCAGCTCGAATACAATTACTCGTAATATTCGCAAAAGCTAGCAAATAAATGTTACTTTTGGAAGGCTTCAACAGTCCTCCTCGATATAAAATGAAGAGTACGAACAAGTTTATTAACAACGAGGTAGATGACAAAGCCATCATTATAACGCCAATAAGAGATGGAATAAAAATTGCCATGATGAGATTTTTACGTTTTAAGTTTTGTAAAGAAATTTGAAAATAATCTTCGGAATTTCTATCAACACGACAGAATATAGTATGATGAATCTAAGACCATCTTACTGAG
This sequence comes from Acrobeloides nanus, assembly GCA_900406225.1. NCBI lineage: Eukaryota > Metazoa > Nematoda > Chromadorea > Rhabditida > Cephalobidae > Acrobeloides > Acrobeloides nanus. Next base: position 16,981 of record OZJO01000345.1, read on the forward strand.
TTGTAGCTTGAATGTGAACCTTTAAACTAAATAAATATTATGAAGTAAAACCGCATGCGCTTTAATTTAGTTCGGTTAAAAAAATAAAGCTCACTGGAAAAATCCCCCTCATGTTTTTGACCAATAATTTTTTTACCAATTATACCCCCCCCCCTCTCTCATGGAAAAATCCTTGTTACGCCACTAAGTAAAAATCAATTTCGCAGTCCTGAAACCTCTCGTTTTAGTTTAAAAACTAACGCTCAATAAAACGTTAATAACGAATAAATTTGATCATCGCTTTTAATGAGAAAAATGTTTGCTTCTCTCAAGCAAAAAAAAATAATCACTCTAATTATTAGAAATGTGCGAACCGATAAAAAATTCTATTCTGTTCGGTTAGCACGAAGGCGTAAATTGAAAAATTTTTTCGATAAAAAGCAGTAAAAATTGGTACCCTCGGTAAGGCGCTAAGATATTTTATCGCAAAGCGCCAAAGGTCGCTGATTTGAGTCCTGCTTGTGCCCATTTGTTCATAACTTTTTCCCTTATTAATTTTGTAAAAAGAAATAAGGCATTTTTATAACTCGACGAGACGAATAAAATGACACCAAAATAATTCAATCTGAGCATTCTTTTGAGTTGTCTAGAGCCTTACCTACACGATGGTCAAAAGTTATGTACAAAAGTTGCGGACAGAAAGTTATAGTAGTTTTCGTTTAATAACTCAAGTTTTTGTTAGCTGCAGAAAAACAAGTTTTTCTCCTCAAAATTTTTATCAATTCACTCAATTCTTTTTTTAAACACATTCTACAACTCGAGAGCTATCAAATAAAATCAAAGTGAGTTAGCAAACTCACTTTCTTATTTTTTTTTAAATAAGAAATAAGGGGTGTTTAAAAATATGGAGTATTTGAAACTATTGCTTTTTTCGAACTTCTAAACGTTTAAACTTTTTACTGTTTCGACCATTTTTCGATATCTTGGTAGCAAACGATGCGCAACAAACTGAAAAATAATTCTATTGATCGATTTTTTTATTTAAGTTTCACAAATATATTTTCTTCGGCTAAAAACTGTAAATTGTGGTCTTTTTTGAATTTTTGAAGCGCTAAAAATCGATTTTTTCCGGTGAAAACCCATCGTCATCCAAAAAATGCCTCCAGGGATTTTGACCGGGAAAAATCGATTTTTAGCGCTTCAAAAATTTCAATTTCATTTAAAATACCATTTTTGACTATGCCCAACAATTTCTAATCATTTTTTAAAGGGGGGGGGGTATAAATTATGGACTATTCCATGAAAAAAAAATTTTTTCTAAAAAGATCATTTTTAGGGGTAAAATCATGCGAGAAATCGATTGCGCGCATCGCCGAAAATTAAAAATGCTTCCTTGACCCTAATTCAGGGAAGCAAAACAATTTTTCGAAAAAAAATTTGTGCAAAAAAATTTTTATCCAAGCAGGGTAAGGTTCGGAGGAATTGGACATTTTTGTCCACTCGAGTGGACATACGAATTTTTATGCCCAGTGGAGTGGACAGACAAATTCCAAAAATATGACAATGACAACTTTTTTCTCTTTGATAAGTTCGAGGATCCCCTTTTTCACTTAAAAACACCGTTGACTAACATATCTATCGAACTTATCAAAGAGAAAAAAGTTGTAATTATCATATTTTTGGAATTTGTTTGTCCACTCTACTGGACATAAAAATTCGTATGTTCTCTCGAGTGGACAAAAATGTCCAATTCCTCCGAACCTTAAAGCAGGGTTCGAACCAGTTACCTTTGTGACCAATAAGCCACTGCTTTGTCACTGCACACCGAGTCAAGTTTGTGTTAAATACGTTTTTTTACACCAAGTGCTAGTTAAAAAATGTCGAAAAAAATCTATATTTTCCCTGAATCAGGGTCAGGGAAGCATTTTTAATTTTCGGCGATGCGCGCAATCGATTTTTCGCATGATTTTACCCCTAAAAATGATCTTTTTAGAAAAAATTTTTTTCATGGAATAGTCCATAATTTATACCCCCCCCCTTTTAACAAAACTGAGAAAATCGAATTTTTGAGTTTTTGTGGACCATTGGGAAAAAATCGATTTTTCCTCAATTTCTCAAATTTGTCCAAAAAAGGTTGAAAATGATTCAGCATAGTAAAAGCATAATTCTTAAGAAATTGGTCAGGCAAAAATTTGTGCGTCAATACACCAATTCCATTCCCTAATCAGGGTCAAGGAAGCGTTTTCATGCTTCGGAAATGCGCACAATCGATTCCCCACATAAAATTACTCCTATATGGGTCATTTTAGTAAAAAATTTTTCGGGCCCAAAAATCACAACAATGCACTTTTTTCTCACCCTGTAATACAATAAATACGATTCAAAGTGATATAAATTGAGTAATACAATTTTTCCATGAATTTATTTGTAGATTAGAAATAATAAATTATTTGTAGGGTAGCAAAAGTCAAGCTTAAGTAAGAAAAAAGTTAATGACGTCAAAAAAAGTGCTAGATTCTTCTTTTGCCTTTTTTGTAACGTGCTTCTCTTAATCCGATTCAAAAATAATGCATAAGAACATATATTAAATACATCATTGGGAACTAATATCGATTAGGCTTTTTAAAGTGAAAAGTGTCATTTTTCTCATTTTCAAAAACTCCAATTTTTCCCTGAATTAGGACCAGGGAAGCATTTTGAATGGGAGACTTTTACGCCCTCACATATGCACATCTGACATTTGCACTTACACATTTGCGCTCTATAATTGCGCAACGACATCAAAACAAGCAAAACTCAAATTGATATTTTTTTCAATTTTTTCATGGGGATTAAAAGTTAACCCCTACAAGTTATATATCATTCGAAAGCCCATACTTAGACAAAATTTATGGCGTTAATATCTTTCCAGCAAAAATTAGCTGAAAAATTTTAACCCCTAAAAACGCTTTTGGAAGTCATACAACAGTGGTATAAAAACCAAACGGTACGCAGTCCCGAGGGGCTGCATGAAATTTATCACTAAAAATTTAATTGCCTCATTTTTATCATAAAAACAAAATTCAAAAATGTTTTATTCAAAAAAAGTTAAAAAGTAAGTCTCATACAGCCAATTTTGAATTTTTTTCATTTTTAATGATCTTTTGGTTAAAATTTTGTACTCAAAATATTCGGAAAATCTATCGGTTCGGGCTTCATCGACTCGGTTCGAATGGTTCGAACCGATTTTGAAAACCTATCGGTCAGGTTCAACGGTTCGGGTAAAATCACCGGTTTGGTTCTATTCACAGTTTGGTTCGGTTCGTCCATCTCAACTAATTATATAAAAAATATTAAGTGTCAAACTTCAATCTCTACAAGTGTTTCGAGGTAATCCATCGAATTAAAGATTGTTAAATAACTTTAATCTTCAATCCTGTACGCAGACCTTCAGTCGCTTTGGGAAATTGATGCGTTGAGGGAAATTGAGCAATTCCTACAGAGAATTAAATAGAAAAACTGAGAGGAAAATTTTTAAGCCATCCTATCTAGCATGAAACAAACACATACGAGAATTGCCAAAGGATATACTCAAAAGGATATAAAAATTTAATGAACAAAAAATTCTTCAACACGTGCTTTTTCTATAGTTACAAAACACATTTTTGAAATGATTTTATAACTCGAGAAAAAAGAGAAACGCTCATAAAAGGCTCATATACATTGAAGACAAGTTTGTATTTACAAACTTGTAAATAAAGTTTGGAGATATATGTTTGTAATGGGTGACCAAAAAAAGAAGCGATTTTGCAATTTTTTTCAAAAATTTTCAATTTTTTAAAATTTCACCAAAATAACCCTATCACATGTGTTCAAAGTGGGGAAAATTCTGAAAAAGCCAAAAAAATTTCGGATTTTTTGCACTCGGGGGGTTTTTGGCTATAGGGAACACAATTCCTCTCGGTGGTGTAGTGACAAAGCATCGGCTTATTGGTCACAAAGGTAGTTGGTTCAAATCCCGCTTGGAGCTAAATTTTTTTGCACAAAGTAAAAATCGAAAAATTTTGCAAAAAATTTTTTTGATAGTGGTTTCAGATTTTTTCCTTCCAGTGAACACATGTGCACAGATGAAATAGGAGTGGAAGAGGGAATTTTGGGATGAGGTGACATGATTAGGAGGACAGGGGACGGAAGAAAACATGATGAAGTGGTGTTTTTTAAATTTTGCTTCTAAACATATGCATCTTCCAATTCCAATTTTTGGATTTCACACAAAAAATTTTTGGTCAGGAGACAAAAACATAATGGCCATTATGATTTTTTCGGCCATCCGATTTATGAATATGTGTTTTCAAAATTTTTGACGATCTTGAGGTGGTGTGGGAGCGGCTTCCTATTTTTTTTATGTGTGAACCCTATAGTGGGTTTTCTATGCGAGAAATCAATTGCAAGTATTATTGAACCTTGAAAACGAAACCCTGACCCTGATTCAGGGACTATCTTTTTAAAAAATTGGCGTCATTGTTTGAAAAAAGGAAGATCACTTAGAGCGTTTTTGTGAGAAGGATTAAGTTTTTGTGCAAATCTTAAAATACGAAAGACCCAAAACATATGGTTTGAATGTAGTCAAAGTCTCATCTTTCATTCAAGTTTACCTATTAGCTAAAAATCACGTCAAAACAGGAAGTCTTTATAGCAAAATAGTTTCGGCCAAAAATTTTTAAAATAAGAAAATTTAAAGAACAAAATTTTTCAGACCATTTTTCTATTTAAAGGGGAGGGGTCTCACGGAAATATTTATTGATGTAATTAATTTTATAAATTTGTAATTATTACAATTAAAATTGTAATTTCCTTTGTGTAATTATTAAAATTATTTTTGTAATTATTATATTTAAAAATGTAATTAATTATATTTAAAATTGGAACCTATTTATTTGAGGAGATATTTTATTTATTTGAGGAGATAAAATATTTAACTGAGTATATTTATTTGAGTATATTTATTTGGGGAGATAAAATATTTATCTGAGTATATTTATTTGAGTATATTTATTTAAGGAGATAAAATATTTATTTGGATATATTCATTTGAGTATACAAAGGATAAGCCTAAGGCTAAGCTTAAGTCAAAGCCTATGGCTAAGCTTAGGATTAGGCTTAGGGTTAGGCTTAGGATTAGGCTTAGATCTAGGCTTAGGCCTAAGCCTATGCTTAGGTCTAAGCTTAGGCTTAGGCTTTGACCTAGGCTTAGGCCTAAGCCTTGGTAGAGATTTTATGTCACCAACTGACATCTGCCCATTCCATTCTGGGTGANTAAAATATTTATTTGGATATATTCATTTGAGTATACAAAGGATAAGCCTAAGGCTAAGCTTAAGTCAAAGCCTATGGAAAGCCTAAGCCCAAGGTTAAGCCTAAGGCTAGGCCTAAGTCTAAGCCTATGGCTAAGCCTAAGGCTAAGCCTAAGCCCAAGGCTAAGCCTAAGCCTAAGGCTAAGCCTAAATATACTCAGATAAATATTTTATCTACTCAAATAAATAAAATATCTCCTCAAATAATAATATTTCTTTAAAATTGTAATTAATATATTTAAAATTGTAATTATTATATTTAAAATTGTAATTAATTTTTTGTAATATTTACGCAAAATATTTTTTTGCGCACAATATTAAAAAAAAGAAGTACCAGGTAGGAATGGATAGATGCCAGTTGGTGACATAAAATCTCTACCAAGGCTTAGGTCTAGGCTTAGGATTAGGCCTAGGCTTAGGATTAGGATTAGGCTTAGACCTAGGCTTAGGCTTAGACCTAGGCTTAAGCCTAAGCTTAAGCCTAGACTTAGGCCTAGACTTAGGCCTAGGCTTAGAATTAGGCTTAGACCTAGGCTTAGGCTTAGACCTAGGCTTAAGCCTAAGCTTAAGCCTAGACTTAGGCCTAGACTTAGGCCTAGGCTTAGGATTAGGCTTAGACCTAGGCTTAGACCTAGCTTAAGCCTAAGCTTAGGCCTAGACTTAGGCCTAGGCTTAGGATTAGGCTTAGGATTAGGCTTAGATCTAGGCTTAGGCCTAAGCCTATGCTTAGGTCTAAGCTTAGGCTTTGACCTAGGCTTAGGCCTAAGCCTTGGTAGAGATTTTATGTCACCAACTGACATCTGCCCATTCCATTCTGGGTGATTGTACTTCTTTTTTTTTAATATTGTGCACAAAAAAATATTTTGCGTAAATATTACAAAAAATTAATTACAATTTTAAATACAGGATGTTAGAAAATTTATTCCCTACTTTCAAAAGTTCGCCAAAAATCGAGTTTAAATCCTTTTCAGTCGCCCATAGGCTCATTCGATTGCCACGATCACACGATTTTTTTTGCAAAAAATTTGATTGAAAAAGCTTTTAATTTCAATTTTTTCGCATGCAGAAAAAGCACTGGGAGAGAAAGCTCAAAAAAGACTACTTTTTCATACGGTTTCTCTCCACGGCGACAATTTTTTCACAAAAAGTGATGTTCTACAAAGTTGATCGCCGTGATCTCAGGAATTGAACAAAAAAAAAATAAGCCTAAAGGGGTTTAAAATAACCGAGATAATGCCTTATAACGAATGGGTATCCAAAAATGGGTACCCACCCGGAAAGGTACCTTAATGAGGTCAAAATCAAAAAATTCTTTCAGATTCGTGTCCGCCGTGGCCAAAAACCCCCATGTACAAAAAATCAGCCAATTTGGACACAATCTGTAGAAAAAATACTGGGGTCGAAAACCTAAAAAGTGCTAATTTTTGGTATTTTTCTCTAAAAAATTGAAATTAAAAGCTTTTTCAATAAAATTTTTTGCAAAAAAAATCGTGTGATCGTGGCAATCGAATGAGCCTATGGGCGACTGAAAAGGATATAAACTCGATTTTTGGCGAACTTTTGAAAGTAGGGAATAAATTTTCTAACATCCTGTATATTAATTACAATTTTAAATATAATTAATTACATTTTTAAATATAATAATTACAAAAATAATTTTAATAATTACAACAAATTATTTACAATTTTAATTGTAATAATTACACCGTTAAATAGCATGGGGGTCTCATTTACCTCGAGGACTCCACTTAAAGGCCACTTCTAAAATCTCAGGTTTTTTCTGGTCATTTTCTACGAGCGACCTCAGTTTTTGTCGCCATTTTTTGTGGCGAGTCCGAATTTCGCAAAAACAATATAAGTTTGTCCTCAAGAAAGCATAGAAAAATTGAAAAAACAACATTAAAATATAAGCAAAAACGGTCATTTTTGTTGTTTAAGGACAAAATGTTATTTTTTCAATTTTTTATGGTTTTTTAAGGACAAACTTATATTGTTTTTGCAAAATTCGGACTCACCACAAAAAATGGCGCCAGAAACTGTGGTGCTCGTAGAAAATGACCAAAAAACCTGAGATTTGAGAAGCGGCCCTTAAAAGGGGTGTACTTTATAGCCGGATCTCGAAAAAAAATTTATTTTCACAAAAATGACCCTATTAGGGGTAAAATTATGCGAAAAATCGATTGCGCGCATTCCCGAAGCGTGAAAATGCTTCCTTGACCCTGATTCAGGGAAATAAGAGTGTGTATTGAAGAGAAATTATTACAGGTTGGATTTTCGATTCAATATACACTCTTATTTCCCTGAATCGGGTCAGGGAAGCGTTTTCAAGCTTCGGGAATACGCACAATCGATTCCCTGCGTGAAATTACCCCCAGAACTATGATTTGTAGGGAGAAATTTCAAAATTTTTCGATTTTCGCTTCAATATACACACCTTTTTCCCTGAATCAGGGTCAAGGAAGCATTTTCACGCTTCGGGAATGCGCGCAATCGATTTTTCGCATAATTTTACCCCTACTAGGGTCATTTTTGTGAAAATAAATTTTTTTTCGAGATCCGGCTATAAAGTACACCCCCCTTTAATTAGAGTCCCCGAGTTAAATAAGACTCCTCCTTTAAGACCACAAAATCTATCGAGAGTAAGAAAAAGAGCTACAAAAAAAAGAATTCCTGGCAAGTTAAATAAAGTTTTCATTGTTTGAAAAAGGAGGACCACGAGGACGTTTTTGTCGAAGGGTTGAGTTTATGTGAAAATCCCACAATAAAGGCAAGAAAATGGTTTGCGTGTGTAGTCAACGTCTCATCTTTCATGTTATTAGGTAAAAATCACGTCTACAATCAAACAATTACGTTGCCTTGAAATTGCATATAATAGATGTGCACAAAACTTTTTTTTTTCACTTTTTTCGTTAAAAATCATCACTTGTTTTTCCTAAAATCTCAATTTCTGAGTATTTCCAAATGAAAAATGGGAATTTAAATAAACTTTGCTCGTATGGATGTTTTTTTATAGATTTTTCATTTAAAATACAAATAGATAGAACCCAATATCTCCCTGAATCAGGGTCAAGAAAGCTTCGGAAGTGCGCGCAATCGATTCCCCGCATCGAATTACCCCTAATAGGGTCATTTTTAGAAAAAAAAATTCGGATCTAAAATTCATGACAAAAATGATCAAATGAAACTTTTTTTGCGCCACCCCGTATATGTTTTATTTTTAGAGTGTATTCAGTCTCTAAAACATTTTTCAACAAAATTTCGTGCCTGAGACGCTGATTTTTACTTTAACGCAAGGAAGTATCCGCAAAATTTTTCAGATCGCGGTGACCAAAAATGTCGTCAGATCGAAAAAATTTTGGTTTTGCCCTCAAGTCGCTGAATACAAGATACGCACCTGTGTCTGATTTTTAGATCAAAATTTTTTCTAATTTGGTCTTGTTTTTTCTGATTTTTTTTCATTCGGAGCCCTGTGTTAAACCCTAAATCTAAATCCCAAAGCTTACGATCAAATACAAGGAAAAAACCAACAAAAACAATTCTTGGAATGAAAAATAATGATGCCAACTTTTCATGAGAGCCGTAAAAACCATTTTTGTTGACATAATCAACGTGTTTGCGAGGTTCCCCGGCGAAATAAAATCTCTATGCAGTCATTCTATAGGTGTTTAAAAGCCCCATTTACACGTTTTAATCTTTGCCGAAATTCAAGCAAGCTAAATAGGGAACATATGCAAACAGCCAAACATGAATTGTTTTGAAATTTAAAATGGGGCCACGCTCGAAGAGGAAAAGAAGTTACTCCTCTTCTTCTCCCTTCCGAGCGAAGAAATGTAAAAAGTATTACATTCTTTTTCAAACAAAATGTTAAAATATTTAGATTTTAGCATCACTATGTGGGCGTGGGAATTTTTTTATGTGGTACCCTCATTAAAGGGATATACCACGTTTGAACAGCCGTGACTCCAATTTCCTAACTTACAAATTCCTTCTGATTTTATTCGAAAACTCATAATTTAACAAATATATTCATTTATAATCATTTTTTACATTTTTTGGATGTAAAAATTGTATAATTTGAGCAAAAATATCCATTTTTTATTCTATGTTCTTTCGGAAGAATATGAATCACAATTTTCTATATCTTTTAGTTATAAATGGCTAAAATTCAATGCCGAAAATGTGTTTATTGTCAAGATTATACGAATCTTGGTGTAAGAATCCCATTACATAGCAGAGAAGCTTGGCTAAATTACCTAAATTTGGACGACAATTTTTCTCATCGGATATATCTATGCCCTACTCATTTCCGTAATGATGATATAGTTGACCAAAATGTGAATGAAACCAAGGTGAAATACGATTGCCTTCCTATCAATAGAGATTAATATTTTTAACCGTTTGATTGTTGATTTTTGCTATTGACTTTTTCTGATGTTTGACAACATGGCAGATGTCAAGCACAAAAAATCATTCTTTTAAATTATTTTTTGAATTAACACTACACAAAACTTTCACAAATAAAAATTGGCAAAGCGAAAAAATTGTTTGGATACAATGTGATGACTAGAATGTGCATATGTTTTAAATTTATTTTGTTGATATAAGAAAAAATATGCCATTATACAGGATGAGTAAAAAAAGTGCATTTTTGTGATTTTTGGAGTCCGAAATAATTTTTTGAGACCGGAAAATTTTTGACTAAAAATGACCCATATAAGGGTAATTTTATGCGGGAAATCGATTGTGAGCATTTTCGAAGCATAAAAACTCTTCCTTGACCCTGATTCAGGGAGTGGATTCGGTGTATTGACGCAAAAATCGAAAAAATTTTTATTTTCGCCCTGAAAACATCTATCTGTGGGTAAGTTTATGCAGGGAATCAATTGCGCACATTTTCTAAGCATGAAAAAATTACCTTGACCCTTATTCAGGGAATAGAGTTGGTGTGTTAACGTGAAAATCGAAAACTTTCTTTTTTTCGCCCATACAACAACTTCATTCCCTGAATCAGAGTCAAGATAATTTTTCATGATTAGAAAATGTGCGCAATCGATTCCTCGCATAAATTACCTCTAGATGGATGCTTTCGAAAATAGATATTTTTTCGATTTTCGCGTCAATACACCAACTCCATTACATGAATGAGGGTCAAGGAAACGTTTTCAAACATCGGGAATGCGCGCAATCGATTCCCACATAAAATTACTCCTATATGGGTCATTTTTAGTTTAAAAAATTTTTTGGTCCCACAAAATTTTTCGAGCCTCAAAATCACAAAAATGCATTTTTTTTACTCACCCTGTAACACAATACTATTCAAAGTGATATAAATCTAGATTTTTCAATTTTTACATGAATTTATTTGCAGATTAGGCATGATAAATTAAGTGTAGGGTAGCAAAAATCAAGTTTAATCAAGAAAAAAGTTAATGACGCCAATTTCAAGTATTCAATTCTTCTTTTGTTTTTTTGTAACAAGTTTCTCTTGTTTCTCTTAATCCGATTAAAAAATAATGCATAAGAAAATGTATTAAATACAACATTGGGAACTAGTATCGATTAGGTATCCCACAGAACGTGAAATTTTTCGAAAAATTTTTTTCATTTTCTGGTATTGACCTAGGGGTAATTTTATGCGGGGAATCCGAATTTCACATTTCCAAAACTTGAAAAATCTTTTCCCGAATCAAGAAAAGGCTATTTATATGATGTATGGCATGTGATTCTTGTCAAAAATATGGTCCTAAAGAGGGCCGTTGAAATAAGAGATCACTTTTGGAAAAGATTTTCAGGTCTCAGAAATGTGAAATTCGGATTCCTTGCATAAAATTCTCCCTAGTAGGATCAATTCCAGATGATGAAAAAAAATTTTCGAAAAATTTCACGTTCATTGGGATACCTAATCGATACTAGTTTCCAAAATTGTAATACTTTATTAAATAAAATCAATATTTACACCAAATTATATACATGATATCATAGGATAGTAATCACACTCAATTTGTTATACAATTAACCATTCTAGATGTTAGAATTGATCTATCTAGCGGTTTTCAATATGTCACAAAATCTACACGTTCTGGAGTGATATGAGGTGTACCTGGTTGTTGCAAAATTTTAAATGACTTGCTCAATGGTAATTGAATTTTTCCATATCGTCCCTTGTTTTGCTTATGGCTATTTTGAGGTAGGCACATAGTTGATGAAGAAACATTTTCCAAATATTGTCGGACACATTTTTTCACCTAAAAGTGCATGTGTAATTCAATAAAAAATGCATTAATTCTATTGGATTCTCGAATAGATTTGCGCTTTTTGCTAATTATAGTTTTTCAAATGTGGTTCGAAAATGCTTTGCTAGTATTTTTTACGAACTACACACCAGACACAAAATATTTTACCAGTGACAACATCCAATAAGCCCGAGCAATGCACCAAAGTGGATGGTAAATTCTGAGTCGAAACAGAGTTTAAAAAAATGGACATTTTTGAAAAAAATTTTCAAAATTGTAGAAAACACTTTGGTCTCTGGGGGTAAATTTTTCTAGGAACGACCCCCCTCCCCATTGGCGTAAGCAGAAAGGTCGGATAGGGGGGAGCACTTCCTCCAAAACGGCCGATTTTTCCCAAAAACATAACGGGGTAACCCTATGTCACATATATAACCACACGTCGTTTCTACCTATGTGCAGTGATTTAAAAAAATTTTAACTACTAGGGGGTATCTGGCATACACAATAACGGGATGGAACGATCTTTCAAACAACACAAAAACGGGATGAACAATAACGGGATGACAAAAACGGAAGACAAAAACGGGACGACAAGAACGGGACGATTTCAGATCTCGACTCCAAAAAAAATTCCTTAAAGGAGCTGAGATCTGAAGAAAAAAATCTTCCCGTTTTTGTGCCTCGTTCTTGTTCGACCCGTTATTGTATGCCGGAAATCTGCCCCCTTGCTTCCTTGCCTACGCCACTGCCCCCTCAATCCTTATTATTTACGCCACTGGATTTGATGTAAAACTGAAAACCAGGTATCCTAAAACAATCTAATACCTCTCTATTTATGACGAGAAAAATTATAGAGTTCATAGTCCCATGAATAATTACAGAAAAAGTCACCAACGAAACGGATTCCAAATTTTCATCGTTGATAAAAACTTTCGGAAAAATGCGATGGCTCACCCATGCGACTAAAAAAATAATTTTTATATTTGTTTTTTTTTGTTTCCAAACGCCTTACATAAAGCAAACAAGGATAATGCACCAAATTGTAGAGCATATCGGACTTCTTTTTTTCGTCTCGCTTCTGCCGCCATACATGTGAGTTTTGGATCAATTTTCCTGTATGCTTGTCTAATATATAAATAGATCTAAATTTAAAAATTAAAAATTTTTTCAATAATGTTCTTACTGTAGTATAACATATTATAGAAATTGCTGAAGAAATAACATTGACTGGGATGTCAATAAAATAATCGTTGTAATTAAAATCTTTATCAAGGATTTCTCCCCAATAGCGTCGATAGTTAAAGTAATGTCTAAAGATATTCTTGACAAGTGTAAATGCTACTCTACTTTTCTCAATGGTGTATGGAGAAAGGTTACTAGGTTGGAGGGGGGAGGGGGGTACTGGTAATCTGGCTTTGAGTGCCAAAAAATTTTATTCGATTCACGCGCTAAAAACATGATCGAGAGAAATGGATCTCTAGCGCTAGAAAAATTCCCCTTGGTATCCCAAGGCGATTTTTTTCAAATTTTTAAAAACTTGTCAAAATTATCTTGGAAGACTATAGCCTTTCATGGAAGACCTTCCGTGCTAGTGAGCCAGCCCTTTTTTTAACAGTGCGTGGCAAGCGATCTACCCCAAATTAGCTGGGTCTAGGAAAACTTTGGCTAAAGATTGCACACGTGTGACCCCTACTCTCTATGCTACTGCCTCTCACAGCTTAATTTAGTTTCCAATCTTGGCTTTGAACGGTGCCTTGAGTGCTCTCGCTCAAAATTTTGAAAATTGGTTGAGGAAAAGGGTGGGGTTTTTGTAAACAAGCAATGCCTATGATTAAAATTTAAAACAACTTACATACAACAAGGCATTATTTTACGGGACACCAGAGCTAAGAGATATCCCGAAATGAACATTATAATTG
>OZJO01000346.1:0-10454 GCA_900406225.1 Acrobeloides nanus
TAAACATGGTCAAAAACCGTTTTTTGTCTATTTCCAAGGCTTCTTGAAGTCTAAATTAAAAACGGATAGCACCTTCCTATAGTAAAGTGGAGTCGAAGAATCGATTGTCGTCGTTATTTTCCGGTGAAAAAATTGTCTTTGGTGTATTTTGGCGAAATCCGCCTTAGGTACCCTTATTTTCAATGCACTATAAGTCATAGGCGTCCCCTCCAAATTTGATAAAATTGATTTATATAGTTAGGTCATGAATTAAAATAATTTTTAAGCAAAAATTTATCGCCCCCTTAGTAGAAAAAAAAATTAGTTTTGGGGGTATTAATGCAAAAAATAGGGTCAAAAATCGGTTTTCCTGATCTAATTATGGGTTCCTGAGGTCACCGACCGTCGTTTTTGGCACTTTTGTGTACAAATCGGGGTCGAGGAATCGATTGGCGTAGGTTTTATTCGAATCGGAGTCGATCCTGAAAAGTCGATTTTTTGACTTCCCCACCCCCAGCTTCAAAGGGGTGGTGTTTCAAAATTTTTTTTCTCGATTTTGGCATCAGGGACCTATAATCTATCGATTTTATTGGTTGACGAAAAATTTTGCGACATGTGGTGCCGCGGGTCCGGTGATTCTTACAGATACAGTGTCTTAAGATGACGGAGATAGCACAGACAGACACACATAGCACGTTTAATTTTTTAGGATACGTATAAAACGAAAAACATTCAATTGAAAAAATTTATTCCAGTTTATATATAGGTTTGATAAAATTTATTTCAAATGTTTCATAGATTTGTTGAACTCTTATTTCATTTGTTTCATAAATTTATGAATGACTTGAACGCGCAAAAACAAAACAAACGTATTGTTTCTTTACTCTGTTTTGCCCAATGAGATATTCTCTTTATGCTTATAATCACGCATACGAATAAAGTAATGATTTATCTAGTCATTCGATGAAAAGATCTGTGAAAAACGTGAAATAGGTAAATGTAATTCAAGCACTTTCTCACATAATGGATATACGTAGCCTGGGATGCGCCCTTGGTCCGGACAACAGAAGGACATTCGTGTCCGGACATGCGGTATATAACGGTCGGCCAACACGGACAAATCATGGAACGGACAAGGCTTGTCCGTGGTCAAGACGGGGCGGACAAGTCTTGTCCGTCCCACTCAATGTCCTTCTTGTCCGCGGACAAACTTTGTTCGTCAAGGTATTGTCCGTTGTTCATCCGGATGAACAAAGGGCGCATCCTTGTACGTAGCTATGTAAAAAACAAAGGCGTTAAAAATATTAAAATGTGGTTGGACCCTAGGGTGGTTGGGCGGCTCGGTAAAAAAAACAGGCACATAATGAGAATATCCTTTAATTTGAACTTCTATATAAAATTTATTAAGCTATATAAATACTAAAAATATGTACTTCTAAAACTATTTAATAAATTGGTTCAAGTTTTCGAAACGAGAGTTTTGAAACGCAAAATTGTACCAAAATGTTATTCGAAGGAAAAGAAACATTTTTTCGAAACGCTCATTTAGAAAAATTATTGGACTAATAAAATCTATAAGGCTTTTTTTCTTTTTATTTAAAACAGATTCCGCGATAGAACCGAGCTTTGAGACGAAGGGCATGCCACAAAAATTTTTTTTGACGCAGGACGAAAATTTAGGTCGATATTCTGATAGAACTCATTGAGTTATGCAACTTTTATTTTGGGCTCCCGGTCCGACGACTTCTCCCTGAATGGTACAGGCCCTCGAAGTTGAGAAAAATGGCCATTTTTCGACCAAACTTGGATCGGCTCTAAGTCAGAAAAAACTAAATTTTTGTGACATCCGAAGCTCGGTTCTCTCGCAGAACGTGTTTTAATTATAACCAGAAAACTGTTTTGCATAATCATCCTTATTTTTTGGAATGATTTTAACATCAATATCACAGACAGATGTATTATCTAAAATTTTTTGTTAATATTAAAAATTGATCAAATTAACTGACCCATAGTGGCCCAAATTTCAATATCTTCGTCTTCAATACAAATAGCCTCAATTGGATGTGTAACCTGCGAAGATTTTGATGCCAAGAAAAGGGTTCCATCGTTAGTTTTTTCGTTAATTGCCTCTATATACTGATCAAACGATTCCCGAATATCTACTCGGCCTGATACAAGTAATGCAAATCGAACTTGGTCAGGTTTTACACCTTAAAGGATCTGTTCGGTAGGATTTATTTGTCATTAAAGTTAATGAAAAAACAATCGGATTGATGCCTGGATACAAGCTCTTCGTTTCAATGTTCAAACTCATTTTTTCGTAACTTTGTTTCGCTCATAACTTTTTACCGTTAGATTTTCAAGTAGTGCCGTAAAAGCAAAAAATGCTCCAAATTTTGTGCTCTATCACATGGAATCAACTCCTTCAAAAGTTGACTGGTCCTTTAACAAATTTTTTACCTGGCTTTGTAATTGCAATTCCGAAAGCATTACGGACAATATTTGTTTTTGGTACAGCCCAATATAAATGAATAAGACGGTCACGGAAGAGCCAGCAACAGTTTGCGCGGATACCAACAAGAAATTGCGTGAGGTTTGGATGAGAACCATAAAAATGAATTAAAATTAATAAAGTAAAGGGTGTTCCAATTTTTTAATTTCACGCTAAAATTTGATCATAACTTTTTTAAAAATTCAAAATTTTTGTACGAAAAGGCGCTTAAAAAATCGTATTTCTCACAAAAAATAGGAAAATACCTTGTTTTTCTCTCTAGCATTTTTATTAAACAAATTTTAAGTTAGGCTTAGGGCGTAAGCAAAAATAAAAAAAACTGAAAATATTGTGAAAAATCATGTTCCGCTATGGCGCACCGTGGCAGAGAAGGCGCATGGGGACAAACTTCAACAAAATTTAAAATCAAATCGGGTAGTCGTTTGATGCTGGTTTCGGCAAAATCGGAGATGGCAAGTTGATAGTGTTCCTTATAAGATTCTTGACATCAAAAAGTGTGTACCCCTATAGAAAAATAATTTTTACGTATATTTATGCGCGCGATCGGAAAGCCACTCGGGGTGCAGCTCGGAAAGCCACTCGGGGTGCAACTCGGTAACGCGCCTGAGCGCCGAGGGTGCTCTGTCTCCTGATTATACAAAACAAACGATCAAAATGGCCTTATTTAAAAAAAGTTATATCAAATTAGCATTACAAAATTTTGGGACACTTCTTACATCTGTTTGTTAGATCGATTTCCTTTTTTGTACCTTTTGAGATTTTTAAATAGAAAAACACCCAAGAAAATTTTTTTTGAATGTGGGTCAATAATTAAATGGGATTTATATAACACATACAAAGGTATATCGAACGGCCGGCTCTATGTCTTGTGGGCATTTGAAAATCCATGATGTAGATGTAGAACTATAAGTCCAGTCGGCTATATTCCCGAAAACAGTTTCGCCTTCTACGCACACTAGAGTTGTTCTAAAAAAATTTAAAGCCTTGTTTAAGATAATATTTCCGGTTATTTTCTAGATTTTTACTTTGTATAGTTATTAATATAGACATTGCCTTGAACATTATATGTTGAGGATTTCATATTGGTTCCTTCTAATTTTAGATCGATTAGCTGTTCATTAATAAGGTCCAAAAGTTTGCTGAAAAAAGTATTGTTTTGACTGGTTTCGATCATGCAAAAAAGTAACGATAAATAACGGCTTAAAGATTTTGATTGAAATGTAGTTGAATTTGCATAAAAAAGGAGCAAAAATTTGCATAAATGTACATGTATTAGGCAGGGATGTAAACGTGTATTACACGATACACGTTTAACGTGTAGTAACGTGTATGTGTATTTTTGTAAAATTAGCGTTATAAAAAATTTCCGTTAATGTAGCATGGTTATTAAGACAAACTAAGCATATTTCAATTTTACTACACGAAAAATCAAAATTTTACGTGTACGTGTAGTACACAATTCGTTCGAGTACGTGTACTACACGTTTAACGTGTATTTGAACGTGTACGTGTACTACACGTTTAACGTGTACGTGTACTACACGTTCACTACACGTTTAACGTGTACGTGTACTACACGTTCACGTTCACTACACGTTTAACGTGTACATGTACACGTTAAACGTGTATTTTAACGTGTACTACACGTATAAGTACAAAATATTTATTCGTGTGATAAATTTTTTTTATTCAATAATCAAAATTTTGCCAAAAATTGAAAATTTTGTCAAAAAATTATTCTTGAAGGGTATCACCCTGATCTTGATATCATTTTTCTTCTCTCACCTCGCCCTATTGATTGTTATAGGGGTTTCACGTCACTTCGTCGAAAACGTCACTTCGTCGACTGCGTCACTTAGTCGAAACGTCACTTGGTCGACACGTCACTTAGTCGACCCGTCACTTAGTCGAAACGTCACTTGGTCGAACATGTCAGTTGGTCGACCCATGTAATATTTTTTTCGAGTATTTTTTGTAATATTTTGTAAGAGATCAAGATGCAAGTATACCGTTTTTTTCTCATAAAAATGTGGTCGAATAAATCTGGCCTAAGGCCTAAGCCTAAGGCCTAAGCCTAAGGCCAAGTCCTAAGCCTAAGGCCAAGTCCTAAGCCTAAGCCTAATATTTTTGTTTTTTAATATTTTTTAAATGTATGGCAATAAAGACACAACTGATTTTTGATTATAAAAGGTAAGAAAAAGAATAATTTTGAACAGGAGACGGTACATGTGTCGACCAAGTGACGTGGTCGACCAAGTGACGTTTCGACTAAGTGACGCAGTCGACGAAGTGACGTTTTCGACGAAGTGACGGTACACGGTTATAGGTCGTGACGGAATTGGACTTAAGGTGACGGAGATAGCACAAGCAGACAGACAGGCACACATAGTGCGTTTAATGTTTTAGGATATAAATTTTATTGTTTTTTTTTACAGCGTTTTGACATTTTTTTAATAGAAAATTCAATTTTCCATTGAAAATTCGTTTTGGTCGACCGCGCAGCGTATTTTCAGGTCGATTGCGCACCGATTTTGAATTTGGGGGAGTACTTGCCCAGTTGTATATGTACTGCTCTTAAATTTTTTTAAATTACCAATCTTTCGGTGGGAGACTCTCATAAAGCTCTTGCAAATATTCTGAATTAAAACGTAAATATTTTTCTTGATGTTTAGCATTTGGACATTTAAACCCGGCATCCATAATATTATAATTACCACATTTACAATAAACACGTTTGTTGAAACCATAATATAGAGTTTCTTTACAATCACCACATCTCCATTCACATTTATTCTTCTCGCAACTTTCTTTAAAAAATGATCCAGGACAAGGTATAACCAATGGGTGGAGGACTTTTTTCTGCGTTTTATTTAATGGTTTGCCGTTAACGCATTTCACAAGGTAAATTTCTTTTAATTTATCAATACTCTCTTGTAATATTGCACATCTTTCAACGAAACGCTTTAGTTTAGGAGAACTAGTCTCAAATGTTATTTTTAGGTCTTCTAAAATTGAGACGGAATGCTGATTAGCTTGAGACAATGTTTTTTGGTTTTGAAAAATTTCGCGGCGCTTTTTTAGATCAGAGCTCCAAATTTTATAATCATTCTCCAATTCTTGATAAACATTATCATTGATTAATGACTTATTTTGATGAATAAACTTAAACAAATTTTCCAAAATTTGGAAGTCACTATTGAAGGATTTAAATAGATCATCTATTTGGACTATAACATCATCTAAAATTTAATAGACTAAGCGTCGCGAAAGTTTTTTGGATTTTTTTGCTCTACAAAATTCAACGTTTCCATAAATCAGGGATCCGTTGCTTAGTTCCGGAACCGGATGTTGAAACCGGAGATCGGAAGTAAAAACTTCCGACTTTCGGTTCCAATTTAGTGCAAATTTTCCAAATCGGAACCGGAAGTCGAAAGTTTTTACTTCCGATCTTCGGTTCCAACTTCTGGTTCCGGAACTAAGCAACGGACCCCAGGGCCGTAGCTAGGGGGTGGAGACCGGAGCGCATGCCATTCAAATCCGAAAGATGAAAATTTTTCCCTTATTCCTCTTTTTTGGTAAAAAATGTTTCACCAAAAAATCCAAAATGTACAATTTTTCAACAAAATTGCAATTTTTTATCCAGAAAACTCAATTTTTCAAACAAATTTTCGCCAATATTATCAAATTTTGACAAAGTTTTCGAGTTTTTGGTAATTTTTTGACTATTAGGGGAGGGGCAAAGATAAAAATTTTGTCATGGAACAAACCTTTAGGAGGGTGGACAAAAATATTTTTTTCCAAAGACAACAAGCCCTTAAAAGACCAGTCCGGTCGGAAAAAAAGTTGCCAATTTTTGTAGAGATTCGAAAAATTCATGAAAGATGGAGCATGTTTCGTTTTGACAGTAAATTTTGTATTTCTTTAGTTGTAGAGAAGAATGCGTTTGAAGTTGACGATTTTTGAAATCTGTTTATTACAACGAAAACTTGCACCTGTGACTAATTTTTCCCTGAAACAATAAAACCTGTATATTGAGAAGGAAATAATTCAAAATCCTTGAACATTTAGAAAAAATAAATACAGCATGTTTTATAATTTTAACATTTTTCGCTCGGAGTCACCGCTCGAGTCACTTTAACGGAAATCCTACGAGCGCCGGAGGCGCTAGATCCCCTGTGCTACAGGTTTTATTTATTCATGGAAGAAACTATCTATTGCGATACAGGTGCAAGTTTTCGTTGTAATACACAGAAATTTTTCTTAGGCTTACAAGGAACCCTCAAGACTTGATAAAATTCAGATAACTTATTCAAGTCGCAAACTTCACACGCGTTTATCTCGACTTGAAAGCGTTTCAGAATTCACTGTAAAAACAAAAAATGCTCATTGTTTCATGAATTTTGCGAATTTCCACAAAAATGGCAACTTTTTTCCGATCGGACTGGTCATCTAAGCATACTTATTTGAGCTGCGTGCATTTTGCTTAACAATTTGCTTAAATCATCATTATCAAATTGAACAAATTTAATCCCATGCATTTTACTATCACACTTAAATCCAAATGAATGGATAGATTGGTGCCCACATTTGCAATAAAAATTTTCATCAAATCCATATTCGATCTTCTCCCAGCATCGTGAGCAGTGCCATTCTTTATCAATAGTATTACACCTACCGCCTCGAAGAGATTTCGGGCATGCCAGTCGTAGAGGTTGACACATGGAATTTTTTTCATAATTCATAGCCATTCTTTCTAGGCAGATGACCACCGGCTTGTCTTTATTTTTTTCATATTCTGCATACACATCATCATTCACACAATTTCCACTGATTATCAAGCAAATTCTTAAGCCGTTATTTAAGCTTTCTTTTCGCATAACACCTGGTACGACATCCGTATCAATTGCCATAAAAACTTCGCTAACACTCTTATCTTCTTGTTTCTTTTTTAAGTCTGCAATTTCCTTGCACCGTTGGAAAAAGTATCTGATCACATCTGCCCACTTTAGATCATTTTCTTGATCACTGAACGAAAAGAATAGGACATACAGCTCTTGATCGTGATCAGTGGCTTTATTTTTGGCTTTGAGCAGCTCCGAGTAATTTGTAATTAGCTCAACATTGTGCGCTTCAAACTCTTCTAGCAAGGTAAACTTTTCTTTAAGCGCTTCGCAGGATTCCTCAAAATTTGCAATCTGTTTACTTCCGATATGTGGATCGTTCGCATAAACATTTTGCATGGAATTTAAATCGCCTATACTTGATTTCCCAGAGCGGACCTTTTGCACAAGTTTTCCCAATTCTTCACGAAATTTTGAAAACGAAGTATCGAATTTATGTCGAAAATCTTGGATTCTTTCTTTATCTGATTTGGCTACAAATGATCTATACTTTTGAACCATTGTCTCTACTTCATTCAGCTTTTGACGGGATTTTTCAATTTGATCGAAAATATGTTCAACATCTTTTATGGTGCCTGCTTGAATATGGTAGTAAAATCGGTCCGCTTCAATCTGAAGGTTTAGTCGCTTTTTCAATATCGACAATGGAAGCAAAGTGAATTCGACTTGCTTCCCTTTTCCTTCTGCCAAGACTTTAGGCACATTTCGAATAAATTCCATCGCTTCTTGGATCGTATTAACAGCACTACCTTCACTCGCACCAATGTCAGCAAAGACTTGGAAGCGCATTTTCTTTTCATCCAATCCTTGAATACTTAAACTTTGCGCGCTGATTTCACCTCCACCAAACATATTGGTGATTTTTCCCATGATTTCGTTCAGCGTCGAGGCAACAACGGTCTTTGGTGTCTCACTACCACTTTTACTCCCTGATCCCAAGCTACCATACCAGTCGCTTTTGGAATTTTCTTTTGTATGCTCATAAGTCAATGACATAGTTGCATTGGCTCCATATGAAACACCAACGACTACATGAGTACCCTCATTGCCAATAGAAGGGCAAAAGAATGGACGTAGCGCATCACTTGTAACATGTAATTTTTCATCGATGGTGCGACTCTTGTAAATAAGATTGCATTGTATAGTACTGTGCGCATGCCGGGTTTCGTTCAAATAACTTCCAGACCCAGTAACAGAGACAATACCACTCAAGAAACTCAATTTGAGTTCTCCATCGACTTTTAGTAAATTTAATTTATCCGATAGCTTATTGGAGACGGTACAATCAGACTCGACACGTTGATTGTTGAATATTAGACGAGCTTCTTTTGGGAGATTCCTGTTGTTGATTCAATTAGTAGGAAAAGATTGTTTGCAGAGAAGATGGAAAAAGCGGCACTAGGACAACCGCTACGGTTAAAATTCACGGCCATTCGTTACGGTCATCCATCACCGATGACACACATTACCTTTTTTCAAGCTACATCTTAGAGAATGCAGCTTGAAAAAAAGGTAATGTAGGTCAGCGGTGATGGATGTCCGTAACGGATGATTGTAACAAAGCTTTTAGCTGCAGCTAGTATGCGCAACTAGTCATTTTATCTGCAGCTTGAAAAAAACCTTAGAGGTGCATACGACCCCAGGATTCAGCGACGGGGGGCAATACTGAAAAAATTTTCAAAATTTTTGGCAAAAAAGTCGCGCTCAGACTTTTTTCCTATTATGAGCAGAAACGGACTATATCAACTGCGCTACGCCAGCTTTTTCCATTTTCTCGTGAAATAGACAATATTGTGTTGTAATGGTTGGATCCGGTGTGTTTAGGGGTGACGTGCAGGGGGGCCGGCTTATCGAATTTTTGAGAGAGGGCCGGCTTATCAGGTGGCCGGCTTAACGAGAGATCACTGTATCTCCGGATGTTATATGCTTATTATATTTAATAAAGGGTACTTACACGTCACCCCTAAACACACCGGATCCAACAGCTACAGTGTTTACAACTTACTTGCTCGTAAAGATATTCATTCCAATGAATTTTTCTTTGGTTGCGTCGTACAAGTCTCCTAACATGGCTGTGTGTTGTGTGATGTTTTGCCGAATTAATGTTTCATCATAGGAAAACTCGTATTGATTCTAGAATTTTAGTTATTATATCCATGAGTATATACAGAACAGAGATGCTCGAAAGCGCGATTCGGAAGCTCCGCTTGGAAGCGACGAGACGCAGCTCGGGAGCACTATAGGCGCTCAGTGTCCAGTTTATATAAATAAACTCTACCTCTTGATTCACTTCACTAACATAATATGCTCTAGCTTGAGCTGTTTCAATCGTGCCGGTCTCTTTACATTCAATTTCATCTGAATAAGCGACCTTTATCTTTTGTGTCTCGTATTTTATTTCTTGCGTCTTTATTCCTGGTACGATTGCCTCTGGTGAAATTGCTATAAAATTTTTTTATTATATTGGGTTTATAACTAACAAGGGAACCACTAGTTCTGCCACACTCAGATTTTTATGAGACCTATCTCAAAAAATCGGGAAAAAATAGTATATTAAGAATATGTATATTATTTAATATACCAATCTTCCTAACACGAGATATTGAGGTGAAAAGTTGCAAAAAAAATTCATTATAATTTTGTGCAAAAAATATTTGACCCATGTGGGACTCAAATCCGGGTCGCACAGGGTAAAAGTCAACGACGCTACCAATTGAGCCACAGAGGCTAAACGTTTTAAACCTACAAATTTTGGCCATGATTAAATGCATTTTTATTTACATCGAAATTTTTAATATTTTTTTATAACAAATAATATTTTTAAACAATTTTGATCAATTTTCCTTTTTAAAAATATTATTTGTTATAAAAAATATTAAAAATTTTGATGTAAATAAAAATGCATTTAATCATGACCAAAAGTTGTAGGTTTAAAACGTTTATAGTTTGTTTCAAATTTCGGGCAAATAAGTTGTATACCGTAGCAAAGTGGTAAAGCTCTCTATTTGCACTCCGAAGGGCAAGGGTTCGATCTTGGAGGTCGAAATCAGAAATATCATAAT
>OZJO01000347.1:0-20805 GCA_900406225.1 Acrobeloides nanus
ACATTCATAGGGGCCAAAATGGACCTTTTTTAAGTTTTCACGCCATTTCAAATGCACCACTGTGTTTATTTTGGTCCCAAATTTCATATTCCACCATCAGTTTGCCTAGTGCCGCAGGATGTTCGAACTTTCGAGATATCGTCTCTTAAATGAATATTATACTCATTTTGGTTTTATTGAATAAATAAACATAAGTTTCTTATTGTTTTGCGGGGAATCGATTGCGCGCATTCTTGAATTGTGAAAACGCTTCCTTGACCCTGATTCAAGGAAAAAACCAGATTTTCGCGAAAATTGATGTTTTTAAAGCAAAAAAAGTTAATTTTCGCTTTAAAACATCGATCTCTTCCCTGAATCAGGGTCAAGGAAGCGTTTTCACAGTTCGGGAGTGCGCGCAATCGATTCCACGCATAAAATTAGGGGTAATAGCAATTTTTTATAGATAAATGAGACGAACAAAATGACACCAAAATTATTCAATTTGAACATTGTTTTGGGTTATTGAAACGAAAATTCTGATCCATGTTTTCGTTTCAATAACCCAAAACAATGATCAAATTGAATAATTTTGGTGTCATTTTGTTTGTCTCATTTAGTTATAAAAAATTGCTACAATGTTCATTTTATGAGAATTGAAAAATCGATGCAAAAATCGATTTTTCCGCTAAAATTCAAAAAAGTTTGTGTATTACAACGAAGAGCTTGTAACAAATTCAAAATTTCAAACGCAATTATCTCAAAAACTACAACGATTCAGAACATGCCGTAAAAACAAAAAATGCTCCATTTTTCATGATCTTTCCGAACATATTATTTTGTCATACGATTGTAACTTACTGGACTGGCCCTTTAAACTATGCCATGTAATATTATAACAGTAATAAAACAAACTACAAGTGTTCTCATACATACACAAATTTTAACAATGATGCATGTATGCAAACACCGGCAGTCTACTTTTAAAAAATTAGAAAAATAAGCCAGTGATGATTATATTGGCACTTTCTCTTAAATGAATAAGAAGAGATTGAATAATTTAAGTTTTTGGAAAGGGTAAGATAATTATAAATACAGGGTGGCGCAAAAAAAAACTACACTTTTTCTATATTCGACTTTATATAGCTTTTTGATGCATCCCTGCGTGGTCGTATTGGCGGGAAAATCAGAATTAGTGTAATTAGTACTAATTCTGATTTTTCTGCCAATACGACCACGCAGGGATGCATCAAAAAGCTATATAAAGTCGAATATAGAAAAAGTGTAGTTTTTTTTTTGCGCCACCCNTTTTTTTCCCGCCAATACGACCACGCAGGGATGCATCAAAAAGCTATATAAAGTCGAATATAGAAAAAGTGTAGTTTTTTTTTGCGCCACCCTGTAAATTATCACAACCTCTTAGCCTATTCATGCTCAAAAACACCGATTTAAACCCAATGCATCGATGTATGTGATTCTCGATTCCTATATCTCTGTTTGCATCCGTATTGAGCGGGATCATATGTCAAATCAATACAAGAATCGGGGTTGATAGGTCAATAGAAAGAAGGAAAAAAGAAACCCAATTATAATTCGAAAAACTTCGATTTATACTTTTAGTATACATAAATACTTTTACATTTTTCATCATAAGGAGGAATCGTTTTAGCGGATCAGGCCACTAAGTAAAACACTATGAAAAAATTATGTATTCGGAAAGACCATGAAAAATGGAGCATTTTTTGTTTTTACGTCACCCAATGAATCGTTGTAGTTTCCGATATTTGTGTTTGAAATTTGAATTTGTGTACATGTTTTTGTTATAATAAACAACTTTTTGAATTTTTTGCACTAAATCGTCAAATTTCAACGATTCAGAGGGTATCATAAAAAGAAAAAATGTTCCATTTTTCATGATCTTTCTGATCATATATGGTCAAGGATGGGATTAGCACACCCCCCCCCCTTCTTAAAAAGCTCGAAGTGAAAAAATAAACATAAAGGTACCCCTTATGATTTTTGGCAACTTCTTAATTTTGATCAAACCACTCTTAAAAAGTGGGCTAGATAACAAATTTTGAAAAAATCATAAGGGGATACCCTTCAGTGTTTTGTTAACTAAACAAAATACCGTAAAACCTCTAATAGAAGCCTCCCTCTATTTGAAGCCCCCCTCTAATA
This sequence comes from Acrobeloides nanus, assembly GCA_900406225.1. NCBI lineage: Eukaryota > Metazoa > Nematoda > Chromadorea > Rhabditida > Cephalobidae > Acrobeloides > Acrobeloides nanus. The sequence continues at coordinate 2,158 of OZJO01000347.1, forward strand.
GACGCCTCCTCTGGCGAGAGCTTCGAAAAATAGACGCCTCCCCTCTAATTGAAGCCTCCCCTCTAATTGACGCCTCCCTCTTCAAAACCTTCAAATTTGTTTGGCAATGCGAATTACCGTTGTTTTTTGATTTTTTGTTCCCATTTTACAATTTGTGTTGATTTCAGCCATGTCAAGCGATTCTGAGAATGACCAAGGCCCATCGTCTTCGAGGAAACGCAAGCAATATGAAAAATTTTGTTCAATTTTCGGAAGATGATCGAAAAATAGAAGCCTCCCCTCTATTTGAAGCCCCCCTCTAATAGACGCCTCCTCTGGCGAGAGCTTCGAAAAATAGACGCCCCGGGGCTTCTATTAGAGGTTTTACGGTAAGTAATAACAAAATGAACACTGGTACCCTTATGTCTCAGATCACTTCTTAATTTTTTGAATTTTTGCACACCCCTTTGCCCATGTATGTTTCCGATTATATAATTTTTCATAATGTTTTTTTTCTTCTTTTGGCCTAGTCCTTTAAAAATTGTTCCTCAGGCCATTTTTTCTTTTTGTAGGAGAAGAGGTCATCGTATTTTGCTCGGATAAGGGAGACGAAATTTTAAAAATATTAGAATAAAAAGTAAGATCATTAGTAAATATTTTATTTTATATGAGTTTGATTCTATTATCCCACGGGTGTGTATGGAGCTAGCGCAAATGCTGTGAACGGCCCAGTTGGTACACATGTAAATGACATTGCTGCTCTTAACGCTGCACATCCATTGCATCCAACTGAGGCTACTTGAAATGGATTGGGCAAAGTAATTTGCGCTCCTGTTTGATCATCATAGGTATCTGCAGCGCCAATTCTTATAGATACGTAGTAAGAGCCGTCATTTAATGGCGTGTATCTAGCCACAACGGTGTTGCCAGGGGGTGTGGGTATCACATCACTTATAATATAACATTTTCCTGCGAAGGTACATACACATTGGTTCAAACAATTACAATTGGGTGCAAAGATTCCAACTGGAGAACAAAATTGATAAGTATAAACTGATCCTTCCACAACAGGCAACGCTGTTAATCCTGGTTCAAAAACTTTAACAAGACCACCACAAGTACAGGTGCCTAAAAATGAATTTCGCTCTAATAGTGTAACTTATTTTTATACCGAACGGATTGTTGTCAGGTCCATTACCAAAATCTTGTCCCGCATCATAGCCTAGATTTATAATAGCTGGATCCATAACAATTCCGGCATAACCAACCGGTGCGACACAAGCTAAAAATGCTTTTAAAATAAAATCTAGGGTAGGTTCCGGTTTGTTAATCGATTGGTCGGTTTACCGTACGGTACTTTTTTCTTTGGGGTCTGTTGGACCCCAGGTTGCCGGATTAGGGTTAATGCTGATTACGAAAATATAAAAAATTGGTAATAAGCCCAGGGCTCAACGAAATTTGAAGAGTCAAATTTTTTTGTTGAACTTTTGATTTTGACTAAATTTTGATGGTCCTAAAAATTTTGCAATCAAAATTTTGATCCCAAATTTTGATTTTGCTGATCACTAATTNAACTTTTGATTTTGACTAAATTTTGATGGTCCTAAAAATTTTGCAATCAAAATTTTGATCCCAAATTTTGATTTTGCTGATCACTAATTGAGACATTGGGATTATTCGAAATAAGGACTTTATTATGTCGTTTCAAGTGCCTCACTAAGTTGAGTCGAATGCTACAAGCAGTGGCGTATCTAGGATTTTTGGAAGGGGGTCGGTATCCAAAAGAAAAATTTGGAGGGGATCGGTATTCCAAAAAAATTTTTCTCGGCGTTCGGCCGAGAAAAATTTTCGGTCTTCGGCCTATTGGGTGTTGGACGACCCCCTAAATACACTATTGGATAAAAGTCGCTTTTTTGTTCAATTTTTTGACTTACGTATAGGAGTTGTCGTCGTTGTCGTTGTTGTTGTTGTTGTCGTCGTTGTTGTGGTAGATGTTGTCGATGTAGTAGAGGTAGTACTTGATGTAGTGGTTGAGGTTGGGGTTGGGGTTGTTGTAGTGGCTGTGCTTAGTTCCGTAGTGGTTGTGGTTGCTAAAATTTTTTAAGTCGGTTAAAAAAGTTTTGTAGTTACAATCTTATCTTCAAACGAGGCTTACAAAAATATAATTTCATAGATACTATATACGTTTTTTGCGATTGGATTTTTAATAAAAAAAATTACGTGTAGGCGTTGTCGTTGTTGTGGCAACAGTTGTTGTTGTTGTTGTAGGCAACTAAACAAATTAAATAGCAAAAATACGGAGTTTTTTCAAAGCTTTGTCATTAACTTTTTATTGAAGCGAAAACTTTTTATAAGTGTCGATATAAAAGTTATAGCGCTGATTTCCAGCTTCTCAATGAGTGGTCAACCAATTCAATTCCTACGAGGAGACATACTCATTATATTACAACGATATTCTTCGATAATTGTCTCTGCAAAGATGATGTTCCTCGAAAGTGAATTTTTTCAAAAAATTTTTGCAGCATCATGTTCAGCATGGCCAGATAGAAACACAAAAACTGGCCAGATAGAAACACATATGATAAATGTGTTTTGTGGGGGTGTTTATTCCCGATGGTTTTAGGCGAAAAATTTTTTCTTGGTTTTTAAAAATTACTATGATAGGTTCTACTATTGGTGTCTGCATACAACCATCATTTTTTATAACTATTAATGAAATTGAAATAATAATAATTAAACTTTTCATAACAATTTAAAAACTATTTTGGACAAAGTGTGCCAAATAAATATGTTCTTCGATTAAAGGGAGAAAAAATATTTGCTTACAAATTCTACTAGGAATACTAGTTATACTAGATCATCCAGCATATTGGAAAAAAGTTTTTTATTACCCGTATTCGTAGCTAAGCTAAAGGTCATACAAGACTTGAACTTATCAAGTCATATGAAAATTAGAAGAACTGAAAGAAAACCTGTTTCAAATTCGGAACATCGTTTTATGACTTTATCATGAATATTGAAAAAGTACATATCAAGTTTATCCAATTTCATTTTTCTTATTTTAGAGGACCAGGTCACTCGGAAAACGTAATGAAAAAATGATATATTCGGAAAGTTCATGAAAAATGGAGCATTTTTTGTTTTTACGGTGCCCTCTGAATCGTTGTAGTTTCCGAGATATTTATGCATGAAATTTGAATTTGTGTACATGTTTTCGTTGTAATACACAAACTTTTTTTTGAAATTTTTTGCACTAAAATCGTCAAATTTACAATGTTTATTATCCTATATACAGGGTGGACTTAAATAACGTTGCCCCCCTACAAAAATATTTTTGTTGTTGAAAATTCTATTTACCCTTGGGGGTTTTCTATGCGAGAAATCGATTGCGCGTTTTCCTGATTCGTGGAAATGTTTTCCTGATTCAGGGAAGGGGTCTGAATATTAAAGCGAAAATCAAAATTTTCGATTTTTTCAAAAATTCTAAAAATCATCTTCATTGGGGTAATTTTATGTGGAGAATCGATTGCGCGCATTCCCACTCAGTGAAAATGCTTCCCCGATTCTGATTCGAGGAATGGGTTCGTGTATTGAAGTGAAACCTCCTGAAGCAGGATCAGGCAAGCATTTTCACAGAGCGGGAATGCGCGCAATCAATTCCCCTCATAGAAAAACCTCCAGGGGTGAATAGAAATTTTCAAAAAAATAGAAAATAGGGCAACGTTATTTAAAGGGTGGTCTTAAAAAAGTACTGTCACAACATTTTATACCGAATTATCTTCGCATGAATAGATCCAAATTAGTTGATTTTTTGTACCCGGGGTTTTTCAACATGACGAACACGATCCTGATGCTATTTTCTATTTTGACCTATAGATATCCACAATAGGGAATGCCCCCAAAAAGCTCAAAAAATCAGTCTATCAATTGATAGCTCCAAATTGGCTGATTTTTTGTACTTTTTAGTATGGAGAACACAATGTCGACGTTAATTTTCAATTTTGACCTCAGGAAGTACCCCTTTCTCGATGTGGCATCACTACGCTAAATCACATTTAGTACTCCATCAATGTATTCAAAAATGTGCACTTCCTGTGGCCAAAATTGAAAATTAACGTCGGCATCGTGTTCTCCATACCGAAATCTCCTAATACAAAAAATTAGACAATTTGAAGCTATCTGCTGAAAGATTGATTTTTGAGCTTGAAGGTATCCTCCTATATAGGAAGTATCTATAGGGGTATCTTTAGATCAAAATCGAAAAATAGCATCAGGATCGTGTTCTCCATGTTGAAAATTCCCCGATTACAAAAATCAGCTAATGAAACTATTCATGCGAAGATAATTCGGTATAAAATGTTGTGACAGTACTTTAAGATCACCCCAGTAAAATAATAATTAATATGATATTATTATCCTGCTGCTGGCATATAAGGCCCAAACGTGGGACAAGTTAATTCCATCGCTGCTCTTAATGCAGGACATCCATCACAACCAGCAGCAACCACCTGGAATGGGAACGGTAGACCAACTTCTATACCCGTTTGATCATCAAAAGTAAACCCCGTAAATACATATGCGTAGAATGTGCCATCGGCGAATGGATAATATAGTACATCGCTGTTAAACGCTCCACTATTAGGATCGAATATTAAATAGCATTTCCCATCATAACTACATGCACATTGGTGTTGACAAGTGCATTGTTCAGGAGTTACAGGAGGTACCGAACTTGGAAAGCAAAGTTCAAGTGCCCAAGAATTTGGGCCATCTGGCGAAAGTTCTGGTGGTTGTCCTGGTGAAAAGGCTTTAACAAGACTGCTGCCGCAAGTACAGGTGCCTAAATAATTTAAATAAAAAAATTTTTTTCCTTACCAGTAACAGGAATATCAAAACCACCAGTTATTCCAGCAGCTACACCTGTTGCAAGATCGGCTGCTGAAATAGTCAAATTGGCTGATCCAGCCGGGGGTACACAAGCTAAAAATATTTTAAAAAATTTAAAAGCTATAAACATTACGTGGTAGAGTTGTCGTGGTGGTGGAAGTGGTGGAGGAAGTGGTGGTTGTCGTAGTTGTAGTAGTACTGGATGTGGTGTTTGTAATAATTTCATTGCTTGTGGTTGTTTGGAGTGTAGTGGTTGTTCTTGGTATAGTGGTGGTTGTAGTTACTGAAATTGTTTAGCAACTCTAGGAGTGACAAAATAAGAGGAATTAAAGGGCCAGTCCCGTCAAAAAATTTGCCATTTTTTGTAGAAATTCGGAAAATTCATGAAAAATGGAACATTTTTTTTGTTTTTACGGCNAATAATTTCATTGCTTGTGGTTGTTTGGAGTGTAGTGGTTGTTCTTGGTATAGTGGTGGTTGTAGTTACTGAAATTGTTTAGCAACTCTAGGAGTGACAAAATAAGAGGAATTAAAGGGCCAGTCCCGTCAAAAAATTTGCCATTTTTTGTAGAAATTCGGAAAATTCATGAAAAATGGAACATTTTTTTTGTTTTTACATGTTCTGAATCGTCGTAGTTTCCGAGATATTTGCGCTTTGAATCTGAATTTGTGTACATGTTTTCGCTGTAATACACATACATTATCCTGAATTTCAATTTTAACGGTCAATAATCTCAAGTATATCTCGGAAACTACAACGTTTCAGAGGGTGCTGTAAAAACAAAAATACTCTTTTTTCGTGATTTTTTCGAATATATAATTTTTCATAGTGTTTTTTCAGACTGGCCTGGTCCTTTAATTTACTTGGGGGTGTTGTCGTAGTTGTGGCCACAGTTGTTGTTATAGGCACCTTAAAAAAAATAAAAATTCCTAATATTTCTTTATGAATTTTAAAAATTTTTTGCTAAAAAAATCCGTCATGGGGTCGTTCGAATGAGCCATCGGGCGACGTAAACGTGTTAAAACTCGAAAAAGTGGTCATTTTGAAATATTTGACCCTGTTTCAGGGTCAAAAAATATTAAGCTTACTGTAATCGGTTCGAATATTGGTGTTCGCATGCATGAATTATTTTCGTTTACCAGTAGTAGAATAATAAATAAAATTTCCATTACTACGCTCTAAATGTGCAAGAAATTTGGTAATTTTGGCACCATTGTCCACATTTTGAATGAATTAACTAGACTACCAAAAACCGAACCGTAACTTCTCTGCCTTATCTCCAGAACAGCTTTTTGATGCGCTTTTTTGTCATTATTTACATTTCAAATATGAGAAATTTTTGGCGCAAAAATTATTTTTCCACGGTGCGTACTTCTTTATCAGCACACATTTCTTTAAACATATACAAATGCAAATTTATGGGGTTTTTTGAAATTGGACTCTGCGAAGTCGTATCCGTTTTCAATAATTTATTTTTTATTTTTGTAGCGCTTATCACAGCGCATTCGAATCTTTGGTCGATGATGAAATTTGACCACATGATGAGTCTAAAAATCCGTTACAAAATCATGACCTTGTAACAACACGAAGATATAAACTATCCCTGTGGTAAATTTTCATGGACGGCCACAGATTCGGATGCGTCTCGACTAAAAGAAAATTTAAAAAAGAAATGATCAAAAATGCATCTTGACCATTTTGCCCAACAATTTCGACAAGATAAAATTTTTGAGCCTCAATTTTTTGAAAAAACTGGATATTGATATGAAAATATGAGTTCGCTCAACAATTCTTATAGGATCGTGTTCAGAAGATTCTCTTTCATTAAAAAAATTAGCGAAAAAGCTTTTGAATTGGCCGAGATATCTTCTATTCTTTGAGCGGTCATAACTTATGAAATGACCTAAGATATGCAAAAATAATAGACAGATATTATGAAAACACCTAATATCTCAGAGAAAATAACGACCCCAAGATAGTCTTCACACACGTACTTTACGCGTTTATAGTAGTATGATATATGAGACGATCAGAAAATTGCACGGATTAATTTCGGATGAAAATTTTTTAGAGTGAGATAACACGCTTCTCGCACCTATTAGGCTCGAAATTAGGCTAGAGAAGGTGATTTACTTCTTTTTCTATTTCATTCATTAGATAAACATTTCTTTTTCAACGATTTTAAACGAACAATTTCTCATTAATGATAATCAAGACGACACTTTTTATTTTATTTTTATTTAAATTTTTCTCTAAATGTTTATGTTCTTCATGTGATGAAGCAGCTATACCTTCATGTGGTGAAGCACCGATTTCGGGTGCGCCAGAGGCGCTCAGTGCCCCGTCTTCTCACTTCGAGCGCGTTAGCGCTAAGTTCCCCGGTATTTTACAAAAATTTTTATTTACAAAAGTTAATATTATTCACACGACACACAAAATTGTGGCTAAAAGCGGAAAATAGCGAAAACTAGTTGGAAATTGCTTAAAGGACCAGTCCAATAATTTACAACCATATGAAAATGATATATTCGGAAAGATCATGAAAAATAGAGCATTTTTTGTTTTTACTGTATGTTCTGAATCGTTGTAGTTTTCGAGATAATTTGAAATTTTGAATTTTTGTACAAGCTCTTCATTGTAATATACAAACTTTTTTGAATTTTTTGCGAAAAAATCGATTTTTTAAATTTTCATAAAGTGAATATTGTAGCAATTTTTTATAGCTAAATGAGACGAAAAAAATGACACCAAAATTATCCAATTTGAACATTGTTTTGGGTTATTGAAACGAAAACATGAATCAGGGTTTTCGTTTCAATAACCCAAAACAATGTTCAAATTGGATAATGTTGGTGTCATTTTGTTCGTCTCATTTAGCTATAGAAAATTGCTACAATGTTCATTTTATGAGAATTGAAAAATCGATGCAAAAATCGATTTTTTCGCAAAAAAGTTTGTGTATTACAACGAAGAGCTTGTAACAAATTGAAAATTTCAAACGCAATTATCTCGAAAACTACAACGATTCAGAACATGCCGTAAAAACAAAAAATGCTCCATTTTTCATGATCTTTCTGAATATGTCATTTTTATATAGTTGTAAATTACTGGTCCTTTATGCATATTAAATGCGTCTCAATCAAAATCACGAAAAAATTTTGTTGCGCCAGTCGATTTTTTCATTTTTCATACCCCAAAAATGGTGTATTCTTGGCGCAATGAAAATTCTTCGTAATTGTGATTGAGAAGCATTTTTTATGCATAATTAAACAATTTCAAACTAGTTTTCAATATTTTCCATTTTTGGCCAAACTTTTGAGCACCGTGATTCAGAATCTGGTATCAATCAAACCACGTCTACAATATTAGCAAAGAATCGACTCAGACTTCGAAAACTTCGAAAAATATCGTCACAGACAGTGCATAAGATCAATGTCCACGAACATGTACCAATAAAGAATTCTGAACAAAATATATTACATGACAGAATCTGGTATGATTTGGTTCCACCTACTGAAACGCCAAACAATGGTTATCAAAATGAATTAACCGTCACAAAAATTTATCCTCAAAAAATGGAAGAGCTGGATAAAATTTCACATCAACAAGAAGTGCCAGAGGAAAATTTTGATAGACAAGCTCAAGAAGAATCTATGAAAGAAGAAAATGAAAAAATGGAATCATTAAATCAAACTTTTATCCCATCAAAATTGATAATTTATGAAGAAACTACTATAAGCAATGTTGATCGTACCAAATCGATAATTTATGAACAAACTAATATAAGCAATATTGATCGTACCAGGGATTATCAACCCTCTACATACAACGTAGAAAGTGGGAAATACTGTGAATGTTGTGGAAGCGAAAATTGTACATGCTGTGTAATTATTCAACAACTTTCAGATTCTTGTAGTTGTTGTGGACAAGCTAGATGTGGTTGTTGTCCTTCGAGCAGTGGGTTCTATTGTTTTTCTGGAGATACTATTGTTAACACAAATGATGGAAACATTAAGAAAATGGATGAATTGGAAATTGGTGATTGGGTTTTGTCTGTAAATAAATCAGGAGTATGTTTTAGAAATTGTAAGATCCCCACCTTGTGTAAAAGTTTTATTCAGCTAGAAACATACATGTCAAACTTCCTACCTCCTCCCGAATTTGGGGGGGGGGTAACACCGCAGCCCGTAAGCCAAAATGAGCCTTGCTCGCATCACGCGGGATGTGGGGGGCCTTCGGACGGCTGCAAAATTAAACAAATTATAAGGGTGGATCAAGGGGATTTTTTCAATTTTTTATATGAAAATCTTGAAAAAATCCCTTGATCCCTAATATTTGCTAAAAATTTTTGAAATTTTTCAAAAAAATCATATGGGGGACCAAGGGGTCCTCGCCCGCAGAAAGTCAAAATTTTCGGTGGTGTTTGTACACATATTGCTAGAAGTGATCCTTTAAAAAAATTTAGGTTATTTATACCCGAGTTGAATCTTGGACTCATAGAATGCCGCATGAAGTTCAAGGCTTCTTGCAATTTACTTTAGACGATGGGCGTAAATTAAAGATTACGTCAAAACATTTTATTTATAAAACCAAGTGCACAAGTAAAAACGATTCTCGAAGCTTGAAAATACTTCCCTGATTCTGATTCAGGGAAAAGTGAAGTTTGTATTGAAGCGAAAATGATCATTTTCCTCTGAATCAGGGACCGGAAAGCATTTTTAAGATTTGGGGATGCGAGCAGTCGTTTCCCGCATAAAATGACCCCTAGAGGGGTTATTTTTACAAGGGTTATTTGTTAGAAGAAAAAATTCGGGACCCAATTTCATATAAAATTGCTCTTTTTATTGAATCACTTTGTATATAGGAAATTTTAAAATTTAGACACAAATACCCTATTATCGTTGAATCAAATAGATCAACATCCGTGTTTTGCTGAAAAAGTAGAAATAGGAGATTGTTTATATGTTGTAAGTTATTATCTACGCTTCACAATTGCTAAAGCAATTAAACCCCTTATAGCTACGAGAGAAGGCAAAATTTACAGACCAGGTAGTGGCGTAGCCAAAAGGGGGGGGGGACCACCCCATTCCTGAAAAATTTGAAATTTTTTCCCCTTGGTCCCCATTATGTTTTTTCGATTTTCAAAATTTAAAAAAATGACCATTTTTTTCAAATTTTTCATAAAAAATTACCAATTTTCCACCAAAAATGTCTATTTTTGGCCAAAAACCGTTATTTTTGCCAAAGTATGCGATTTTTTTAGCGAAAAAATATCATTTTTTAGTCATTTTTTGCCCAATAAATTCGACTTTTTTAATAAACTCATTACAATAGCGCCCCCACCGTACTTGAAATTTTTTTTCCAAAAAATTCTTATTTTTTCGAATCTCAACTACAATACTGCCCTCCGTACCTGGGGGCATAGGTTACCTAGGGGGGGGGGTACAGTACCCCCTCACCACTCATCCTCGGACCTTCCGCCTTTATAGTCATTCATCCATCCATCATGAGGGTTCGTGTACCCTCACCCTTCCANTACCCCCTCACCACTCATCCTCGAACCTTCCGCCTTTATAGTCATTCATCCATCCATCATGAGGGTTCGTGTACCCTTCCCCTTCCAATTCATCATCATATAAATTTGTGAAAATTTTATCATGTATCCCCTGAAAGGACATCCATCCATCCATCCTGAGGGTCCGGTGTATCCCCCCTCCTAGTAAGCTATGCCTGGGCGTCTGTCACTGAGACTAGATTTCCAAAAGTATCAGAAATTTGTCCAAGTGTTTCAAACCGTGACCAAAATTTTCATAAATTTATGCATACGCAAAAGTCAATATCGGCATGCAGTTACATAAAATGGCGAGCAGATATGCAGGGTGGCTAAAAAACCGCATTTTGCGAATTTTTGAGCATTTTTGCCAACAAAAATTTTTAATTTTTCCAAAATGACCCTATGGGGGTTTTTCTATGCGCGTATTAAAAAAACTTGGAAACATTACCCTGACCATGAAAAAGTTAAAAAATCAGAATTTTTCAAAAAACTGATTTTTTTATATTACATTTTCATGGTCAGGGAAGCGTTTTCAAGTTTTTTCACTGCTTACAAACGATTTCTCACATAGGAAAACCCCAGAGGGTCATTTTGGAAAAAATTAAAAAATGTTTTGGTAAAAATTGCTCAAAAATTCGCAAAAATCCGGTTGTTTAGCCACCCTGTATGACCGAAACTTTTGTTTAAATTTCTGAAACTTTTAACTATCTGGTCTGTAACATTTTAATTCCATTGTAGATTAGTCCAAGGGTGGGCTACAATTTTTTATTATCATTTTTGTTCTTGGGCAAGTGACCCGCTCAAATTGTAATTTCTTATATAAAGTATAGCACAATTCTGAAAATTATTTTGTGCAACGCCGCGTAATAAATATACGAATTGTCAAAGCCGAAGGGATTTATGCTCCAATGACAGAAACTGGAGATATTATAGTAAATGGGATTTATGCTTCTTGTTATAATGTTGTACAACAACGAGAAATACAATATAGTTTTTTCAAGGTATATTCACATAAAATTTTTATTGGAGAGAATAAAATACCTCTATTTCCATCCACTCCTGTTTATAAGGACGGTCAGCGTTAGCATTTACCACAGCGTGATTGTGGTAAATGCTAACTTTTTTAAAAATTCGCCAAAAATCTAGTTTAAATCGGATTTCTTCAAGCAACCACATTCTAGATAGAGGAGAATGTGAATTTTTATATACAAAAAATATATCATTTTCGCAGAGATATAAATTTTTGAAGCTGATAATTTTTTCCTTATTTTCAAAAATTCGCAAAAAATCGAGTTTAGGTCGGATTTCTTCGAGCAACGGCATTTTTGAAAGATGGGATATTGGGGAATTTTTACAACCGGAACTATTGAAAAAACTTTTAATCTCGTTGAGATATGATTTTTTGAAAATTATGCTTTTTACGATTTTTTCTAAAGATGGGATATTGGGTTGAAAGAAATCCGACTGAAGCTTGAAGAAATCCGACCTATTAAAATCGCAAATAGAAAAATCGTAAAAAGGCATAATTTTCAAAAAATCATATCTCAGCGAGATTAAAAGCTTTTTCAATAATTCCGGTTATAAAAAATTCCCCAATAACCCATCTGTAAAAAATGCCGCCGCTTGAAGAAATCCGACCTAAACTCGATTTTTTACAAATTTTTGAAAATAAGGAAAAAATTTGAAAAAATCCATCAACTTCAAAAATCCATATCTCTGCGGAAAATTTTAAAAAATTTTTTGCACATAAAAATACACATTCTCCTCTATCTAGAATGTGGTCGCTCGAAGAAATTCAATTTAAACTCGATTTTTGGCAAATTTTTTTTAAAAATGGCCCATTTTACACAACCATGTGCACCGTCCTTTTAACCCAGAAATAATCAATGATAGTCTTTCTATGCGGAAATTGATTGCGCGTATCGAAAAATCTTAAAACTTTAGCCTTAAATCAACACAACAATACCGGATTTTTGCATTTGTGAAGGTTTTTTTTTATTGATTTAGGGTCAGGAAAGTCTTTCATGATGTTTCAATTCTCGCAATTGATTGATCACATAGAGTCCCCTCACATTTTTTATCTTTGGACGATTTTTTAAATTTTGAAAAAAACTCGAAAGATCGCAAAATCTCAGTTTTTTGTCGTACTTCTTTTTAGATGCTAAATGCATTGCATTCAGTTAATTCAATATTTGGAATAAGTAATTTAAATAAAAATGAGGTAAATTAGAAAAAATGTTGAAATTATTTATTTTCAGTATGATCTTCCAATTGGAATAAGATGGTTCGTTGATTCAATAGAATATTTAATACCAAGCAATATACTCATATAGTTTTTAAAAATAACTACGCATAATTTTAATTTAAGCATATCATTGTAATTAATTAACGCGGAAACGGTCGTTGTAAATCGGTACATAATATTATTTTCAGCTATGTTGATTACGAATAGGCAAAAATAAAAATAGGTATAATCACAAAATTTCGAGCTAATGGCCTTTGAACTTGAGAACATGTTGAAAATTGGATGTCTTTAGTAAAAGGGGCATATCTCGGAAACTCTAGAAGATTGGGTCATAGTTTGAAAATTTCCGGGTGGATTTAGATAATCCTTTTTTTGGCAATTTTTAGGATAAATTAATTTCGTTTCGTATTTCGCATATCGATTTCGTTTTCGCGAAATTAAAAAAACGAAAACTCGTTTCGTATTTCGCCCCTTTGATTTCGCCACATGAAGAGGGACCCTACACGATATTCATATGTTGACAAAAATGCACTAGCATTAGTACCATGCTTTAAAAATTTCATAAATTTTTAAAAATTTATTTCAACAACAATAAACTCAACAAACTTTAACAACTAACAAAAACATACCCAATTTATCGACGGTATTTTTTTTGTAACATTTTTAAGTCTAAGGCCTAAGCATAAAGCATAAACCTAAGCCTAAAGCTCAAGACTTAAGGCCTAAGGTTTAAGCCTAGACTTAAGCCTAAGGCTTAAGACCTAAGCCTAGGCCTAAAAAAAGTAAAAATGTTACAAGAAAAATACCGTCGAAAATGTTACAAGAAAAGTATAAAATGTTACACGAAAAAGTATTTTCGCCAATTTATTGATAAAGACGTTGATGGAGGCGTTTAACAAAATTTTCAAATTTAATTTCTTTGAATTCTATATTCACTGCTGATTCCAAGGGTTTGAGCAGTTCAAGTAGTTCTTCTGCATTCTTTGCCGGAAGAGCTTTACTCAAAATTTCTTTATAAGCTTCAGTAGCAAAATTTGCGAAATTGCTCAAAAATTGAAGTGCTCTTGCTAGATGTCGTTTTTGTACTTTTTCGTCTGAATTTTGAATATTCTGAATTGTACGGTGCACATCTTTTTGCAATGTTTTTGCTGCTGCCGTGAAGCTTTTTTGAATTTTCGGCTCGGTGTTTCTTTTCTAAATAAAGTTTGTAAGCTTCTGCATTTTTATGAAAAAGTGCAGAAAGGGGGAAAATGAGAGAAAAGTGAAAAAAGGAAAAATCTTGAAGCTTACCAAATCTTTTCGCATAAAACAAGAAGCATATTGAAGTGCTTCAGACTTTTTTGGGTAAGATATTGCTTCATTAAAAGCGTATTCTACCAAAGTAGGAAGGCATTCCATAAGACGATCCTAAATTTTTGCATTTTTCATTCTGGGGAATTAAAACTTTGATGAAGTGGGTGAGCATTTTTGCCAAACGTCACAGTTTTTTTAGAAAAATTTTACCGGGTATCGCTGAAAAATGGCAAGAAGAATATCTCCATAGGTATTGTTCTTTTGTTTTTCTACCATATAAGAATTTAGCAAAATATCTAGCCATCCTTTGATGGATTTTGAGAAAGCATGCTCTTCAGAGGCTAGTGATAGGTGGAACTAAAAATGAAATTTATTAGAGCGTCGAGGGAAGGAGTAAGCCTACCAAAAATGCAACCATTTTCCCTGCAGTTAATCTAGTCTCATGATTTTCCAACTCTTCCGCCAATTTTTGAATTTTATTCAAGCATTTTAAAATCGATTTCTCCGTTACGGATTCCTATAAATAAATTTTTAAAATTAAATATAAAAAATAACCTTTTTCTGTGAACTTAAACCCAAAATCAAAGCAGAAATTTTTGCTGGAATTTCAGAGTTTCGAACTTTATTCCATTTATTTGCAAGCTCCAATAAAGCCGGGAATAGTGACTAAAAATTTTGTCTAGTTAAGAAAATTTATAAAAATTTACTAATAATTTTTCTGTTGACGCCAAAGAGAAATAGATGGTAATTAAGTCAAAAAGCTTTGCACGGAAAATTCTGCTGTCTTCTTTGAGTAATCGTCGGTGTGTGGCAGTATGTTTACGAAAGGCTTCGGCAAGGGCATCGTCTAGTTTTAGTAGGGTTTCATCGTCCATGTCCTAGAAATTGTTAATTTTTTCGTAGCCTAAGAAAAATGATTAATTGCTTACAAAATCATCATCCATTTCTTTAACATTTGTTGGAAGTGCAGCTTTTCCAAGAGCTTTTTTGACATCTTTTATAAGTTCTGGTTTAACTACTGCTTCTTCTTCATCCTCATCATCGTCTTCCTCTTCGTCGGACTCAACTTCCATATCGGATTCTTCTTCTTCATCATTATTTTCAATTTTCCTCTTTTTGATCTCCTTTAAGTCATCTTCAGTAATCGGCTCAAAATCATCATCTTCCATGTTGTCGTCTTCTTCTTCGCCAGCTAGTTCTTTGTCTGATTTTCCGATAACCTAAAAATGAAGTATTTTTTTCCCCAAAGAATGACAATTTTGCTATTTTTGGGCGAAAATGGTCAAAAAAAGTTGTAAATATTGATAAAAATTGAAAATTTTGATGGAAATTTGTAAAAAATGACATAATTTGTTGAAAACTGCTTATTTTGGACATTTTTTGGTGAAAAATTTTTTGGGCAAAACATAATGGGGATCATTAGATCAACTTATTCATTTCTCTGATTTGTGAGTGGATGCAAGGATGTAGCTGGGGGGGGGGATCCGCATGGGTGGCACTTCCCCAAAAAGGACTGATTTTTCTCAAAAATCATAAGGTAATAAAAATCCTAATCATAAATACCCTTATGATTAGGATTTTTTCGGGCCTTCGACCCAATGGGGGGGGGGGCACCGGTCCCCGGTACCTCCCCCCTCTAGCTACGTCCTTGACTGGGTGTCCACGGACCTTGCCCCTCCCCACGCTAAGTAGCTACCTATCTGAATTGGAGGGTCTGTTTGCCTGGGCTTTTTGCTTTACCTCTAAAATCTGTTTCAAATGTTTTGACTTCATCTTTCCATGGATATGATAAAAAGCATAGTAAACAATGGCTTTATGAACTTTCTGTTTTCTTGTCAAAATCGATATGAGAAGATCAACAAAAACGCCGAAATTCATGTTATTGAGACAAAGTTCTGCTTCTTCAGCATCTTTTATGTACTGGATCCCTTCATCTGGCACATTAGAGGTTAATGATAATAGGCGTAAGATTATCGGAAGCAATGTTAATTGACTAAAAATAAGTGAGTCGGAAAAAACGACACACATACATGTCAAATAAAAATTCAAAAATGAGCAATACCCCTTCAAAAATTGCTCAAAGCTCCAAAAATTGTTTGTCTATACCCCAAATTGGTAGTTTTTGGGTGAAGAAGGGTGAGATACAGTCCTTCTCGAAAAACCGATCTTCGATAAACCGCCATTAGAGATGTGTAGGGTCAAACCTCCCTGCCTGAACTAGGCCACCAAGCCTGGACTAGGCTGGAACAGACCGGCTACAGTCGGCCTGACCTGCCCCAGGTCAGGCTGAACACAGCCGGTCTGGTCTACTTTCAGGCTGGCCACAGATGGTCTGTCTCTGGCCCTCAATTTTGTCGGGCCAGACAGGCCTAAGCCATGTCGACCATTGGGTCGGCATGACGGGTATACACCTCTCCTTGTCCGGTTCGCGGTGGTGGCGATTTGTCGATAGTTGACTTTATTGCTCATGTATCATAAAAAACCTGCCTAAACTCCTGATTTGCTTCAATATTAAAACCAAGTTGATTAGCAACCTCTTTAAGTATCTCTTCATCTTCTGGTTTTACAATAACATTTGTAAATTTTTTATGGTGAAATTTTACGTCAAACATGGATTCAATAAAAGCACATAGGGTGTTAAAATAACCCTCGGATTTGGGCTCAAATTGGGCTGTTTTCAGAAGCAGCTCTGTCTTAATATTTGGCTTTAATTGTGGGAAAACAGGGATGAAACGATGGATTGACCAGGAGTCAGTAATGAAGACCTTCTNAAGCAACTCTGTCTTAATATTTGGCTTTAATTGTGGGAAAACAGGGATGAAACGATGGATTGACCAGGAGTCAGTAATGAAGACCTAAAATATTAAAATTTATAAGAGACTTTTTGGTCAAATATGGAAGAGGTGGGGTTTGGGCAAATTGAAACCCCCCGAGACGAGATCTCTGGGACTCAAAAGGATACCAGAAATCCTAGGTCCCGAGCCCATTTTTGGACTCTGGGTGGAGACAAGTAATTATTTTACCTTCTTCAAAAATTTTAGCATTGATTTTTCATCTAAATTTCCAATTAAAATTTCCGTAAACTTCTTTGTTGGAATGCCAACTTTAGTGTCAAAATTTCCTCCTTCTACATGATCCAAGGACAACAGCATTTGTAGAATATTTGATTTTGGAAAATCTGGAGACACAATTCGAGTTTCTGTGGAAGATAAAACAGATTCAATAAGTGGTTGAGCAAATCGAAATTTTGGATCAGAACGATGGGCATACTTTCTCATAAAGATGATTAGCTTTTCAGAGAAAATTTTAGTAGAAATCTTAAAAATTGATTTAGATAAGTTATGACAACCCCCTCTCCTATGTCACAANTGGATCAGAACGATGGGCATACTTTCTCATAAAGATGATTAGCTTTTCAGAGAAAATTTTAGTAGAAATCTTAAAAATTGATTTAGATAAGTTATGACAACCCCCTCTCCTATGCCACAATCCCATTTTTCTCTCTCCAGTTCCCATTTTGGCAAACATTACCATTTTTGGTGAAATTTTGAACAAAACATAAAGAGAGTCACTTTCTCCTAAAGGACAGATCACAACTTTTTGAAATTTTCTTTTTGGGGAGAGAGAGGAAGGGGTATTGCCTATATATGGGAATTTCATAAAAAAAGATTTACTTCTTCAGGAGAAATTTCCTCTGATGAAATTAGGTCTTTAGCCAATGTTAAATATCTCTCCACCACTTTTACTTCATCCCCTTCAGTGGCGTATTTTTCCAACACTTCTTGATAAATCATATCAAACGATTCATTTTCTCGGCCAACTTTGAGTATGGCCAAAGCCATTGATAGTCTACCAACACTTTCAGTGTGCTAAGAAAATTAGAGGTGTTTGAAAAAACGGATGATGAAATATGTATACCTTTAATTTGTCAATAAAAATGGGAAGATGTGCCTCTTTTAAATGAAACTTTCCAGATTTTTTGACTAATTTGGTTTCGTTTGAAAGTAGATTCTAAATTAAAAGCCTTTGTATATTTTTTAGAGTCGGAGGGGGGTAAAACAAAATTTTTTTATCAACTTACGCCAAATCTATCCTTTATACCCATAAGCAACAAAAACTCTTCTGGTTCCATTTGTGACAATTTTTTACTAATTTTATCTTTTAAATGAGGGAATAATTTGCTCGAAAATTTTTCTTCACTCAAATTTGAACACATGTCGACCAGTGATTGCACAATTGAGAATTTTAAAAAGGAGAATTTTTCCATTAGTTCAAGTTCACGCTCAATCACAGTTTGGAGATTCTAAAAATTGACTAAAATTTTTGTGTGATAACAAGGCTACTTTTTGGTATGAATCTGAAGAAATAATAGATAAATACACCAAGTGTTGAGCTATAGCAACATCTGAAGCTTCCTAAAAAGTTATAAGATAATCAGTTTCATAGAAATACAAAAAGCTTATACCCTCAAATAATTAGTTCTCTACGCCACTGGGAAGGGGCAGTGGCGTAGATAAGGGGTGGGACAGGTGCCCCTAGTGGACCAAAATTTTAAAAAAAATCCCTATATATAAGGGTCTCCTGTATGTTTTTGGGAGAAATCAGCCTTTTTTGAGGAATTGCCCCCATCCCCTCCCTACCATTCTCCCTATGCCATCGGAGGGGGGGGGGTCTTCCTTGCTCCGGGGG
>OZJO01000348.1:0-17386 GCA_900406225.1 Acrobeloides nanus
TATACTCGGTTTCATTGTGAGCTTCAAAAAGCTATGCGCGCATAATGGCTAGGATGCCGGCCATTCATCTTAATGGCTCGAGTTCGATCCCACCAGAGTCAGAATTTTTTTAGATAATCATTTAAAGTTTTAAAAGCAAACAACATGAAAATCTTTTTGCCAATCATTAGTTTTTAGAAGAATGATAGGCAAAATTGTTTAGAAATTAAATTTTCTGCGCCGTATGACGTTTTTTTCAATTCCCGTCGGAGTCGAATTATTTCAGCGTCGTTTAATAAGCGTATAATTGAACGAATTATTGGAAATCAACGATTTTTCTAAGGCCTTGTGCACCCAGATTTTTTGAAAAAAATCTTCCATGAAACAGAGTTTAACTTTTTTCATCGCTTTTGTTTATATTTAATTTTGTTTATATTTAATTAAAAATGTACAATTTTTTAAAAATTGATAAAACTTAAATCGAACAGTTCTTTACCGAGACAACAGTTTGAAACAAAATCAAAAAAGGATATACATTAAAAGACCAGTCCAGTCAGTTACAACCATATGAAAAAATGATATATTCGTTGTTTTTTGTAACTGACTGAACTGGTCCTTTAAAAAGAATGTCTAGAAGTAAAAAAGCAGCACTTTTGTATTTGTTTCATCGCAAGGATATGAAACAACTGAAATTGTTTTATTGGAAAGTATATGAAACATATGAAATTGCTTTAATACATGAATAAATGAAACAACTGAAATTTCTTTTTTCTAAATGAAACACACTCTTTGATACACCCAAATTTTGAATAGGTCTAAAAACCCACATCGTCTGAGTATTTTGCAAAAATGAGCGATAGCTTCTTCGATCACAAATCTCACATGCTTGTTTTAAAATACGATGTATTCTTCGATATTCAAAGATGTGTGGAAAGTACGTACGCAGACAAGATTTCTCGATGGAGGGAGGGGGAGTTTTTTTAGTAATGTTTTTTCAAAATTTTATGAAAAACATAAAGGGAGATCCTTATGATAAAGAGAAAAAATATAAATTTTCCATCTACGGGAGAGACATGTCCCCACCCCCTCCTACAGCATCGTCCGTTGGAATGGCTGGTGCGGAAAGTCCTTGTGGATTCAATTGGTGCGGTGCATTTCGTTCTATTGCCAATTTTCATGACCCAAAAAATCACAAAAATCCACTTTTATGGGCCACACTGTATTTCAATCTAAAATCTTTGCCAAAGTAAAGAAGCTGCTCAATGAGAAGGACAAGAACATAGAACGCTTCCAACGGTGGATCAATGGCTCNCCAAAAAATCACAAAAATCCACTTTTATGGGCCACACTGTATTTCAATCTAAAATCTTTGCCAAAGTAAAGAAGCTGCTCAATGAGAAGGACAAGAACATAGAACGCTTCCAACGGTGGATCAATGGCTCAGTTGGTTAACAGCTTGACCATAAGCCTGTATATAACATTGGTTTATAGGTATGTATTCCCCGCTCAATCCCCTGTCGTTGATCCCAATTCTTGATATGTATATGCAGCCGCCAGCGTCTTTATTCCAACAACCTGTTCCTTTAATATTCTAACGGATTTTAAAAATCATTTTTTATTGAGACGATGATTTTAATTAAATAATAAATTATGTTTGGCATTATATATTCAATCGAATATTCAATGCAAGAAGTAAACATTTAAGCAAAAATTAAAATTTTTTGCCATTTTTAAATTTCTAGAGGGTATCGTGACATTAAAACCCCGGATTTTTGCAATTTTTGAACGATGTTTTCTCAATTTTTCAAGTTTTTAAATTTTCACCAAAATAATACTAACGGAATTTTTCTATGCGAAAAATCGATTGCGCGCATTGCTGAACCTTGAAAACGCTTCTCTGTTTCTGATTCAGGGAAGAGATGTGTGTATTGAAGCAAAAATAGTCTAATACAGGATCAAGGTCAAAATATACATACATTATATTGGCATGATTTATTCAAAAATGCAGCTATTCCTCTCGTCATTCATGAATGTTGTGGTACTTGTAAATCTTAACCCCATTATACTTTATTTTTTTTAATCAGGGAAGCTTTTTCAAGGACTGACAATGCGATCATTCGATTTCTCGCACAGAAAATCCCCTATAGGGTTATTTTGGTGAAAATTAAAAAACTTGAAAATTTTCGAAAAATCGCAAAAGTGTCATTTTTTGGGACACTCTATAGTAAGCCTCACAAAAAAATTTTTAGCCAAATTGTATTTCAAATAAAAAAGTTATGAGCAAATTTTAGCGTTACGAAAATTTGACCACCATATATTTTGAAAAAATCGCAAAAATCCGATTTTTTATACCACCCTGTGATTTTAAAATTCTACCAAAAAATCAATTTTTTATTTTTAGTACAAAAATGTCAAAGCCTGAAGAACAAGAATCCAAACGAGATGCTATCCTACATAAAATTTTAAACAAAGCTATCAAGAAACCATTTTCTTCTACCGTCCAATTTACATGCTCTCCCTGCAACTTTATTTGCAATAACCAACCCGAATATCTAGCACATTTAAGTACAAATGAGCACAAGTCAAAAATGGTTAAGATTGGCCTACCGAATAATTCGTTACATGCCAAATCGGAAGAAGATACTAGAAAAACGTTCTGCGCCATTTGTAATGTCAACTGCTGTACTCCTATTCAATTGAAAGAACACCTTAATGGCAAGCCACATAAAGCAAGAATGCTGCGCAAGAAGTATGTTGCAAATGAAGATCAAAATACGACGAGAAATCTTATGTGCTCTAAAGATTCAACAGTGGCAGTAAATCTGGTTGGGCCACGGCAAACTCCATTAATAACTCCAATATTGGGTCCGAATGAGATGAGATGTGATATTTGTCATATTGTTTGTAGCGGAAGACAGCCATTTTTGTTGCATATAAATGGAAAGCAGCACAAGGTATATTTTGAATGAAAATTTATACTTTTTAATCCCACTTATATCTATTCATAACCAGTATATCTATTCAGAACCTGGGACCAGTTGCGTATTTCCGAAGTCGGAACCAGGGGCCCGTTGCTTAGTTCCGGAACCGAAGATCGGAAGTAAAAAACTTCCGACTTCCGGTTTCGAACTTTTGAGCATTAGTGCCTAAGCGACCAATTGCACTGCGCTATGGAGCCCCAACTTTTTTAGAGTTCGGCGGGAAATGGAATATACACAAGGGCACCTTTACCTTGGCAAGTTAAGCATCGTTAAGACAGATGTTCAATCCCACTAGCGTCAAATTGGTACTACTAAGGATTAGCGAGCCCACTTAACTTGATTATTAAAAAATGTTTTTTAGCTTTTTTTCTTTGTAAATGACCTCTCTAGGGGTAACCTTATGCGGGAAATCGATTGCGCGCATTGACAAAAAATGAAAACAAGTTTTTTCGGAAAATGAGCCGTATATACTTCATAAGCATGTGGTTCTTGTTAAAAATGTAGCCCTAAAGAGGTTGTGAATTACTTTGTTGTGTTTGCCTGATTTGCAAGAATTTTCCGCCAATCACGACCACGCAGGGATGCCTATGACAATCTATAAGATGAAATCATTCACCTAACAAATTACCGTTGAAGTTATTCAACAAACAATCAAGAAGATGAATAACGCGTTTGAAGAACTTTTAATACAATATCCTGAATCGGAGTCAGGGAAGCATTTTCAAGGTTCGGAAATATGCGCAATCGATTTCCCCCATAAAACTACTCTTAGAAAGGTCATTTCCAAAGAAAAAAAACTAAAAAAAATTCACGTTAAGTGATCTCGCTAATCCTTAGTAGTACCAAATGTGTTCTTAAAAATTTTTTTTGAAAAATGTGTTAAACATTGATCAAGTCTATGTTTTTAATAAAAATTCATGAAAATATCTAGAAAGCCTTGAAGAAACACCAAGAAGCTTTTCCATTTTGGCAACAGCCTGAAGTTGAATATCCTCCACCTGATTACTCGCATATAGTTTCATATTTAACTGAAGAACAATCTGCAACTGACTATTCTGATAGATTTGACTTATCGGATGAAAAGTTAAGCCAAGATAAAGTTGAGGAAAAGGATATAGGAAAAAGAATTAAAATAATTTAAATTTATGTATATGTGTAATAATATTTATTCAATAAAATTTTGGTACTAAATTAAATTAGGTAATGGACCAAATCTACATTCCATTCATAGATGAACAAGGAGGGGAGGGGTACTGGATCCTCAAATACGACTTGGTTGGGACTATACTTGAACATTTTTGACCAAAAATACGAATTGGTTACTCATTTTTCTAAAGGAATTTTTCTCGATACGACGAATTGAGGGGGGGGGTGGTGCAGCACCCCCTCTTGTGAATGTATGATCCCATTGGTACCGGAGCTAAACTTCCAAGGAATCCTCCACCATTTCCGTGTCCAGGAAATATGAATTTCCCTTCAACACCAAGACTACTATCAATTCCAACACCACCAACAATTCCTCCACCTAGTAATGTTCATAACCCAAATAGACCACCAATAACAGGGTCAGATTCCGATGGAAGTGGATCATTTCTACTAGATTTTGGCACTCTCCTTCTATTTCAGGGTTCAGGAATGTGAATTCCTCTCCAGCACCAAGACTACCAACAATTCCAACACCACTGACAATTCCTCTACTGCCTAATAATGCTCATGGACCATTATGTAAATTTTTTATAATAAAAATATATAGTCTACTTAGGAGAACGGTGAAAAAAGTTAACGCTAGTGCAGTGGATAAGAATCTGATAAGTTAAACAATGTTGAGACCGCCATGTTCGATCCCACTAGAGCAAAATTTTTGGTTTGAAAGATTTTTTGATTTTCATGGACAAAAATTAGTTGCTCCCTAAAAATCAAAAATTTTTTTACAAAATTAAAAGTTTCAAAATCGGGGATTGAACCAACGGGCTCAACGTTGCTTAACTTACCAGATTGGACGACTCTCTATCCATTACACTATGGAGCGCCATATTTTTATCACCTTCTAGTGATAACAGACTATAAATGTGTATTATTTTTTCTTAACATAGATCTAGTAGATCTGTTACTTTTTGCTAAAATGTCTGATGGACCAAGGTCAGAAGTGGCGTAAGAAGAAGGTTCGACTATGGTGGTAGGGGCACTTTTTATCCCAGCAAAAATCAGTGCCTTTATTATTATTATGATTTTTTAGGCGATGAAGCCTAAGAAGAAACATTATGTTTTTGGAGATTAAGCTTTTCGAGACCAATTAAAAGATCATAAGGGACCAATGTTTTTTTTTCTCACTCGTTTGGGTCAAATTTTTTTGAAGGGGGACTATTTGTATATGCATTAGCGGTGGGACCTGGGTACCTAAGAAAGCGCGACCTACAGGGTTCATCTGACATGGATTTAAAACTCTAGTTTGAATCAGAAATTATATTTGGTTATCTGCTTTGTGCATAATTATGCTTTCAGCTGCATTCAATTTTAAAAAATTAATCTTCCATTGTGGTTTAATTTATAAATAGAAAATTGTGTATAAATACATTTATGAAAAAAATAAATTGTATATAATTTAATTAACCCCAAAAGATTTTTCATATTAAGTTGTGGGAGTCAAAAATAATCAGTATCATACAAAAATTGTCACGTTAAATAACATAACAATTTTTCTATCATGTGTTTGTTAGATTAGAATTAAACAAAGAGCTTTTCTAAAGAAAAAGGAGCCTTTATGAGCAGTGAAGATAGAAGCAATTAGTCGTGATTTCATCAATTTAATTCTTATAGTTTATTTTTTAAATCTTTCCGCTACTTTGTATGGAAACTATAGACATGTTCTCTTTGTTGTCTATTAAATTGATTTTTGAGAACATGAGACTTTGAGTATACGAGACAAAATGTAGAATGAAATTCAACTAGACAAAATGTAGGATTAAATTTTGTTCCTTAAAGAAAAGATATAAAGGCTCATTTATTAGGTTGTTTTCATATTTTTTAGCTTTCCTTAAAACAATAGATCTAGTAATTTTGAATTAGTACCGGAAGCCGAGAGCTCGCGATTTCTCCGAGAGTGACTCCGAGCGGCACTCCCGAGCGACGCCTACTCATGAGGCCATATGAACAAGGAAAAGTTTATACTACATAGGTCCAAATAATTTGAGCCAAGCCTATCTTTTTTTACCTATTCGTAGACTAGATACGCAGTTATATTTTTATAAAAAATTTTATTATCCAAATCATGCAAATAAAAAAGTTAGGGCCTTTTAAAAAAGTGAAAAAATAGGCACGGATCAAGGGGACATCCCTAATATTGGGCACTATAACTTCGCCACGCTGCCAAAAAACTATAACTTTAGCCACGTAACTTTCGCCACGTTCGTGTCAATATACATATTTATTGCAAGTCAGGCAATAATTAGTCTGAATGGAAGTGCCACCTTTAGTCTGAAATTTAATATATGTATTGACGAAAGTGGCGAAAGTTACATGGCGAAAGTTATCGTGACGAAAGTTACATGACGAAAGTTAGTGTGGCGAGATTCGTGGCGAAAGTTATAGTGTCTAATATTGCTTCTGGAAAATAATTTGATGTGCATGTTTTCGCTGTAATAAACAGACACAAGGCAATTATCTCGACAACAGCGATCCATGATTTCTGTAAAAATAAAAAAATGCTCAATTTTCATGAATTTTCATAATATCAACAAAATGGCAACTTTTTTCGAGTGGCCCGATCCTTTAATGATTAAATTTTAAAAAATTTACGACTAATGTTTCTCAATAATTAAGTTTATAAAAATATTTTTGTTAAATTCTTAGAAAATATTTGAAAAATAATTCCTTCCAATAACCATTACTCAAAGGAATAGAGATTCCATTACAATTATTTATCACTTATTTGCAGATTACCTTAATGAGAGCTTTTATAATAATCTCCAGGGTTATTTAATTCAAGGTTATTTGCAGATTTTTAAATAATTAGACGTGTTTAATATAGAAAACTGTAAATTATTGGTTTTATAAAAATTATTTTTTAGGTATCCGAGTATCATTTTGTGTTAAATACGGGTATATAAGAATTGTATAGAGCTTTAGTAATTTTTATTCGTAAGAAACTTTTGTTCTAGCGCTAACATGCTAAATAAAACGTTCCTGTCTGAGGTACAACCATCTGCTATAGTGCCTGTAAGTTTTTAAAATTATGAAAATATAAGAACATCGTATTTTTTGCCCCCATAGCGAGGATTGTGAGATCTGGAGGTTTTATGTAAAAATAGCCTTTTCATCGAAATCAAGGAGGCCCAAAAACATAAGTGCAAAGTAGGGGAGACACTTATCCAAGTACGGCATGTTTTTTGAAATTTTTTTTGAAAACGACATGTTTTTGACCTTTTTTTGGCCGCCAAACGTAAAAATGTCGTATTTTTGATAAAAATTTTGGTAAAAAAAACATGTCGTCTCGGGCCAAAATACGACATGTTTTCGCATTTTTCCCCGATACGACGACATAGGGAGGAGACAGTCCCCTTATGCACCTATGCCCAAAAACACCTTTATTTGACTTCTTTCATCAAAATTTTGACATTTTTCACCGTTTTTGGCGAACATTTTCTGGTAGTTTTAAAAATGCTCAAAGATCACCGGCATCAATTTTTATAAAAAGTTGAAAATTGTTTCAAAAATTGATTTTTTACCCAAATGAATAGATCCCAAAAAATCAAATTTTCAACTTTTTCTAAAAACTATCAGAAAATGTTCGTCATAGCCAAAAACGGTGGAAATATCGAAATTTCAATAAAAGAAGACAAATAAAAATGTTTTTGGACCCCTTGATTTCAATAAAAACGTTATTTTTTGACATACAAATCACTATATTTCCACCACCCCGGCCTTGAGCCGCTATTTTTGACATATTCCATTGTTTTTGACTATGTTTAGCACAACTACAAAGGGCCTAAAAAATCCCAGTTGGTACTTCCATACATTCCCTTGTTAGTCATATTTAACCATTTTTAGACCTCACATTATGGAAAGATAACCGGCATCCACATAGGCACCTTACTATGTGAAATTGCTACCATAGTCTTAAACATTCTTTTATATAGATCCTGGAAGTTTCAAAAACACTATTTGAAAAAAGAATGTGGTGCACATATTAAAGCTATTGTGATATTTTCGATATTTTGTGGTAATTTTTAGCTTTACTCAAAAAACCAAAACAATTGATTTTCAGGCCTTTCTTCACTACCTTATCAATTTTTATTACTTACATACAATAATGAAAACTGCCCTATATTGTTATTGGTTGTTCTTGCACTGCCTAGGGTTTTTACTGTGAGATTTGAAATAAGTCAATATACGAGTATGGCTCTAGATAGAGCCTGTGCAACGCTGTCTCATCCAATGTAAGTTTTTTAAAAAGTGATCCCAGATTTGAGATGTACATTTGATGGACAAGAACAAAATCTGCCTTGAAGGGACAAAAGTTGTCTCACAAAGAAATGGATCGACTTGATACTTTCAAATTTTGATAAAACTTAGCTAGTTTTGTTCGCCATACCCAATTTACTGGAGAAATAACAAAATTATCTGCCCATAGAGCTTTTCTTCTATAAGATTGTCTATATTAGATTATATAGGCCTGATTCGTATGGTAGACCCCCCCCCCCCATGATTAAGACTATGAGGAAAAATATGATGCTAAAAAGATTCCTTATCACCACATTTATTAGTAAGAATGCGATCATATTTAAATTTGGACTTAAAAATATTAATGCATTGAAAAATGTTTTCTTACCTAAAATAGCAATTTTTCGGTGATATGAATTTTCCCATGGTCCAAATTTAAATCTGATCGCATCTTACTAATAAATGTGGTGTTAAGGAATCTTTTTAGCATCATATTTTTCCTCATAGATTTAATCATGGGGGGGGGGGGTGTCTACCATACGAATCAGGCCTATATAGTTTAATATAGACAATTTTATAAAAAATCGAAAAGCTCTATGGGCAGATAATTTTGCCATTTCTCCTAGTAAGTCGGGTATAGAGAACAAAACTAGCTAGATTTCATTAAAATTTGAGATTATCAGGTCGATACGTTTCCTTGTCAGACAAAAATAATGATTTTGTTCCCGCCCCCATTGCACAAGGAAGGGCACCAAAGGCACATGCCCTTAGAGGGCCGAAAACTATAAATAATCATAAGGGTCCCTCTTTATGATTTTAGAGAAGTTCCTCCCCTAGTCAATCCTTCTCTCTGAACTTTAACCACTATCTCCCCCTCCCCTAAAGTTTTTGTGGGATGAGTGACAAAAGATTAAGTTTTGCCCCCTCCCCCAAGTTTGGGGGGGGAGGAAATAAAATTTTGCTCAGCCCCCCCCCTCCTCCTTCACATCTTAGTGAATATTATATTAAATTTCGATTTTTAGATATCACAAACATATTAGAACGATTAGTTTTAAACTTTCTATGTGTGTATCTTTAATTTTATCGATTATTGATTCAGTATTATACCTTTTACACGATCAATGGGACATGACAACTAAATCATGCTCACTTGGTATAAAGCCTTAATAGTAACTTTATTCTTATACATAATTTTAGGAAGTGGTGCCTCGGATATTAGTAAAAATTATTTTTTTACCATTAACATGATATGTTTGGGTATATTGATTGCTTGTTCGATATTTTATATTCATGATTTCTTTCAATTTACTACAAATAGTGTTTCAACAAAAATTGTAAGCTATCATATAAGGAAATATAGGCATATGATTAATTTTAGGCTTATAAACTTGCCATGTTAATGTTAGTTTCATTTGCATTATTATTTGGGGTGGCAAATATGATTTCATTTGCCGGTCGATTAACGGGAATAAATTTTGGTAGTATATTAGGAAACTATAGAGACTTTTTAATGCAGTTAAATCATGTAAGTTTTTATTTTAAGGAGGTCGGTTTTTGAGATGTCTGCTTTAGCTCTATGAGATAAGTTAGGAAGGGAGAGGAGCCATAGAATTGTTACTTCCCACGCATTCCACCTCCTCTCTTCATCAAGCTACTCTTCTTATCTATCCTTATCCCTCCCCTTCCCCATGTGTCAATTTCAGTATGCTCATTCAAAATTTTTTTTGTAGGTGGTAGTATTCTTTATCTTCACATGCATAGTTAGTCCAAGGAAGTTAAATAAAATAACTAATGTTACGATATCTGTCACATCTCATAATCGAAACGATGGAAACTCTTTGACTGCGCAAGGTAGATTACCAACTGCTGGAAGTGTTAGAAGTGCTACAAATACTACAACTGTTACTAAAAGCACTACAAATACCAAAGTTATCGCAACTAACTCATGTATATAGAAATTATATAATTTTATTTATTTGTTGTTGATTGTATACGGGTATAAAAATAAATTTTTGAGTATATCCTAGCCTATGAAACAAACACGAAGGTGCGCAGCTAGAGGTCTGCACGAAATTTGAAATTTTATTTAAAATACATAACAAATAGCCTGTGATGCGTCAAAATCAGAAAGGTCGAAGCCGAAGCGAAACCGAAACGAAACCTAAACCGGAGTCAAATTTCGAAATCGAAACCGAAAGTTCGAAACTTCATAGGAATTGTTATATTAAGCTGAAAATGCTCTGAAAATGTCGATTTTTGGAGAAAAATAGTGAATTTTGATGAAAAAATTAACAATTTCGAACATTTTTAGTGAAAATTTTGAATGCAAATCTGGAAAATTTTGGTGATTTTTGGTGAAAAATCATAATTGGGAACCATTGTGATTTTCAAAAAAAATTTCAAAATTTTGAGCAAAAACATAACACTTATGTTTTTCACTTTCTAGGTAAAAATCATATGCATGCACCTTATGTGGCATTTGGTTCTTTCGGGGCGACATTTACTGCACTAACCCCACATTTTTTTCATCACTTGCATCTTTACAGAACGTAATTTTTTTGTATTTCAACTTGGAGAACACTTCTAGCATGGTTTCGAAAAAAATCCGAGAAACATCGATTTTTGAGCCATTTTTATAAGGGGGCACGGAGAGTCCGAAAAATTTTTTGAAACCACGCTAGAAATGTTCTCCTTGCTGAAATACATCGGACAGATTGAAATTTTTGCCGAAAAAATTATCTATGATGTTCTAGACAGTTTAGAAAAATCAAAAATTCAACGTAAAATCAGGTTTTTGGGCCAACGGACGGTTGTTCTTTTTATCGGTTGTTCTTCGACCGGTTGTTCTTTGACAGGATTTTCCTTGCCCCAAGGTGAGGTATAGGTAAAATTGCTTGAAAATTATTTGTTGCCAAATGATTTTGCCTATGATCCACTTTGAGCATAGTGATTTTGTATTTTTTTAACATAATAATAACAGTTCGGAACAACCGGTCAAAAGAACAACCGTCAATTTACAGGTTTTTGAACTTCGAATAAGGTTTTGAATTTTTTAGAACAGAATTTTTTTGAAATGACTTTAAAAATTTTTCCATCCGTTAATCTCACTAAAAAATTCAATTTGAAGCGCAGTTGAACCGTTTAACACTATGCCCTTTTCAAATTCGAGTGTTCAAGAAAGCGTCTCTTAATCGTCATGTGATGATTATTTTTAAAAAGTGCAGTTTTTAGACTAGTCCTTTGTAATTTAAAGCATTCAAGCATTTTATTTTAATTAAAGAAACGACAATTTTAAATCATGAGTTTCCTACACTTGAAGCATAATCTTCAATAAAATCATGCGAATAAAAGGAATTGTAATCTAATTGGGCAAGTAGTCACGAGAAAAGACACTGTTTAATTAGAGACCTCCATATTTAAAAAAAGACCCCAAAAAATGGGGTACAGGTGACCCTCTTAAATTGTGATTTTTTTGCTAAAATAGTATTTTTAGTGTTGCTCTACAAGACTGCATCAAAAATTTTGTTAAATCGATAAATTTTGGGATACTTTTGACCATCTCAAAAATGTCAATTTTCTACTAAAAGGTCAAAAATTAGCAGTAAAATTGAGCTAGTTCAAAAACTATGAGGCGACACGTTAGGAAAATTTGTACACTAATTCTACTCGGTATTTTAGACATTTTTGTCAAAAAATTTTTAAAAAACCATGCTTAACATCCGCTAAAAAGGGAACATATCGATCGTGACTTCTCTGATTTTTTTCAAACATGCGCCAATTTTTCAGTCATGGTGGGACTAAAAAACCGCAAAGCTTTTTTCCTAGGATACTTCTATTAGAGATAGAGACCAAAATGTGGTTTTTGGGGTCAAAATTAGGGTTCAAA
This sequence comes from Acrobeloides nanus, assembly GCA_900406225.1. Lineage (NCBI taxonomy): Eukaryota > Metazoa > Nematoda > Chromadorea > Rhabditida > Cephalobidae > Acrobeloides > Acrobeloides nanus. The sequence continues at coordinate 12,286 of OZJO01000348.1, forward strand.
GAAATGGTCATAGCTTTTTATGGTAAAAAGCTTTTTCAATAGATTTTTTCAGATAAGTTTGAAGCTTAAAAACGATGGTTCAATTTATATTTGGGGTTCATTTGGGCCACCCTGTAATTGATTATATCTGATTCTTTCAGTATGAATTATCTCCTGTTCGAACGTGATAGTTTCGATCGTTTGTATAATTGCTCAATTTTACCGGATGAAAAATGGCAAACTTACAAAAGACCTAATGTTGTTATTGGTGCACTNTTATATCTGATTCTTTCAGTATGAATTATCTCCTGTTCGAACGTGATAGTTTCGATCGTTTGTATAATTGCTCAATTTTACCGGATGAAAAATGGCAAACTTACAAAAGACCTAATGTTGTTATTGGTGCACTTTATATTGTTGTAGGGGCTATCTATCAGGTAAACATTTAAAAAAATTGTTTAATTTTTCAAAAATTGAAAAACTTTCCCCTTGAACCCATTATGTTTATTCCGATTTCCACAATTTTATAAAAAAAATGACAATTTTTTTTACCAAAATGCCTATTTTTTATTATCGCAATTTTTGCCAAAATATACAATTTTTTGGCGAAAATGCCGTTTTTTTATTCATTTTTTTATCAAAATCAAAAAATTCAATTTTTTTTGGTAAATATTTTCTTTTGGATTTTTGGTAATAAAGATATTACACTTTGATCTTCAATAGTGAATAAGAACCTGTTAAAGAAGCTTTGAACAGAAATCACGTGCAAATAAATTTTTGGCTCAGGAACACCGTTTTTTAAAAGTTTAAAAACTCGGGCATTTGGCGATGGGATACTTGCGGACGGACATTTGCGGACGGGACATTTGTGGACGGATACTTGCGGACGGATACTTGCGGACGGAATTTGCGGACGGATACTTGCGGACGAACATTTGCGAACGGACATTTGCGGACGAAACTTTTGAAAAATTCAATTTTTTCAAAAAATTCAAATTTTTAAAAAATTTGAATTTTTTGAACAAATTGAATTTTTCAAATGTTTCGTCCGCAAATGTCCCGTCCGCAAAAGTCCGTCCGCAAGTATCCGTCCACAAACGTCCGTCCGCAAGTATCCCACCGCCGCGCATCTATGGCTACGCCCTTGTGTAAAAATCACAAAATCGAATCACCCTACAGAATTGTTATAACAAATTATGTGCTTTAGATTCTTTATATACCTTTTCTCATTGTCATGCTAAGAAAAGAATTTATACAATATTCTGCATATAAAATCATGTTTTATATGGGCATTATTGATATCCTATCAACCATATATGCATGTACCTTATGTGGCATTTGGTTCATTCGAGGCGACATTTACTGCACCAACCCCACATTTTTGTTCATCGCTTGCGTCTTTACAGAACGTGAGATTTTTTTGCTGATTCTTTAAATACATTTTTTAGCTTTATGGGTAGGCGCTTGTATAACCGGATTTATTTTGGTTTTCAGTCGAATACTTGATCTTTTATCTCCAAAATATTGGATGCTTTTGTTCGACGACAAGAAAACATTGATTTGGCTTACTATCCCGTCACTTTTTACCCTATATTATATATTTTTTACCAAACCATTTATTTTCAATTCAATTACTGGAACTTCAATGCTAAACCCTTATTTTGGAGTTAATGAAATAGTAGTGAATCCACGTTTGGTATTATTTTATAATACTTGTAAAGATGATCGAGTAGGGGGGGGGCTTGGGTTCGTCACACAACTATTTTGGGTTCGTCACATAAGGTTTAATGAAAAAAATGGCACCTTTTATATTTTTTAAGCAAATTTCGCGAATTATAATTTTTTATTTTTCTATAATGATCCTATGGGGGTTTTCCTACGCGGAGAATCGATTGCGCGTATTGAAAAATATTGAACACGCTTCCCTGATCCTGAATTCTTCAAAAAACGATATCTTTTCAATTTTTGTGAGGTTTTGGGCTGATTAAGTCTTCAATATTTTTCAATGAGCGCAATCGATTCCCGCAAAGGAAAACCCCTCCTGTTATTAAAAAAAAATTTTTCGTAAATTTTCATGAAAAATCGAAAAAGTGTCATTTTTTGGCCACCCTGTAATTAATATGCTCACACGTGCCTTTGGTGCCTCTTTTTTACACCATGGAGGGGGGGGAATAATCAAAAGTTTTTGTCCTGAGACAACTTTTACCCTCCGTCAAGGGGCAACTTTTGCCCTTGTCCACCAAAATAAACATCTCAAAAATTATTGGGACATAGCGCCCTTTATGTACAGAGTGCGTTAAAAGTTTGTGATCATTTGAATTGTTATAACAAACAATAACAAAACAACAAAAATTATTCAAAATATCCTCCTTTTGCTTCTATTAGAAAATATTTGTGCGTTTTTTGCTAATTTTCAAAAATAAACGCAGGTTTTCGTGCTAATAAAGCTGAGGTTCTCTTATTAGTATCAACATTTTTGCTAGTCCCTAATTCAAGGAAACTTCATGTTATTAGCACAAAAACCTGTATGAGTTTTTGAAGATTAACGACGGCATCGTGTTCCTCATGCCGTAAAACATTCGAGTGAAAAAATCAGCCTATTTGGAATCATTTATATCAAGAAGCGATTTTTTTATGATAGGAGTATAACCCCATGTAGAAGGTGTCCCCTAATACATGTTAAATTCTAATCACAGTATCGTGTTTCTCATGGACACAAAGCCCCGAATATACAAAATCTGTCGCCAAGCGGCGTATTTTTTGAAATTTATAATATTTGATTTTTCGCCTCATCATATTTTTCAATTATGAAGAGCAGAAAAAATTGAGATTGAGCCATGTCCAGGCCTGGCCCGCCAAAAGCCATGCTCAATATCGACGAGGCAGAGGAGTGGATTATCATATTACGAATCTACTACTCTATCACCATTTTAGTATCGAAATTTCGAATCTGTTCCTATATAAGATAGTTAAAAAACTGTTTAGTATGACAACCAAATGGCTGTCGCTAACGACATCTTTCTGGTCATAACATATCCAGTTCTCTATACTTTACTACCGGTTGTTATCTTGATTAAATCCGTGAAATCTAATGTTAACTCAGTAATTAACAAAATACAAAAACAAGTATTAAAAAAATTCTTTTATTTGATAGAAAAAATTAGATTATGCTACAATCCATTGTAGTCAGCGGCTTATTCCTCATGACCGGTATCTTGTACACGTATATGACCTACTTTTATACACCAGACTTTTTCATGATTCTAGCTCATTTTAGCTATCAAGCTAGTCATGGTAAGTAATTATTTATGCTTTTTTAAATTGATTTTTAATTATTTTAGGTTGTTCCGTTTTTTCTTATATTTTTATCAACAAATCTATGAGAAGAGCTGTAGTTGAGATGTTTAAACGAGTTATTAAAAATAATCAACAAACAACAATAACTGTAATCAGTACAGTTAAATGAGCAAGATTATAAATTTACTTTAGTTAAAAAAAGTATAAAAATGTATTTAAAAAAAGTGTATTTTGCATTATTTTTATAATATAAAGAACGAATTTAAAACCTGTCTTTTCGCAAATACCGAGTTGCGGATATTTTAAACTCCATTCCGAAGACGTAGGTTCAAATCCGAGTGGCGAGCATTTTTTTGCCTCATTTTGTGTTTGCAAAGATAACTATTTTTAAAAAAATCGACAAAGTCAATTCGTAGCATTGTAAAATAGGCTTTCAGGATTTTTTAAGCTCAAAATCATCAAAAACGGATGAAAACTGACGGAGGAGGTACGTTTTGAAACTTTCGAAACTTTCTCTCTCTCTCTCTCTAGAGAAGATAAAGTTTCAAAACGCATCTCCTGCGTTAGTTTGCATATCCATATTTTTATGAGGGGGAACATGAAGGTGCTATTATTTTCGAAAAGTTGAAAATATCGACAAATCGCATTTTTCCAATTTTTCGATTTTTTCAATTCTTCCAAAAGTTTTCATGGAAAAATAATAGCGCCATCGTGTTCCCCGCATAAAATTATGGATATGCAGAATTTTCATGACTTTTGACAACAAAATAAAAAATGACTTTTGGGCGCGGGATTGAACCCGCACCCTATGAGTTAAAGAACCAAACAACTCGGAAAAAACACTATGAAAAAATTATATATTCGGAAAGTTCATGAAAAATGGAGCATTTTTTGTTTTTACAGCAACCTCTGAATCGTTATCGTTGCCGAGATAATTGTATTTGAAGTTTGCAATTTTCGAAATCTGTGTATTACAACGAAAACATGAACACAGTATAAATTTATCCCTGAGTCAATAAAAGTTGTGTGTTGACGCGAAGATTCAAATTTTTCAAACATTATAAAATTAGCAGTTTAAAAACTTTCAATAATCAATTTTTTAAATTTGTCTAACTAATGTTACAATTTTTTAATGAATACAATAAAATCCATTAATGACGCAAATTCATTAGGTTATGCTAATTTAGTCCAATCAGTTCGCTAAATATTCGAAGACAAAACAAAGAAAAATCGGAGAAAAATGTCACGGTCCACTGCAAAAATCTCGTTCTTTCTTTTTAAGGACAACCGGAACAACTTTTAAATAGGCAACTCATCTTTTCTTCGTCAATGCAGGTTATTTTTGTGGTGAAGATGCGAACGTTGTGCTCGCTCCTTTTTGTGATATCCTTGGCCTTAATTTGCTCTAGCCAAGATATATGGAGTTATAACCCTTGGGGTGCTGTGAGGTGGAATGCATGGCAGAATTGGGGATGGATGCCGCCTCCAAGTAAGATTTTAAATTAATTTATAAGCCACTGCTATACCCAACTATCCTAAGCGAAGAGCCTGAGCAATGTTTAAATACAGGGTGTCCCAACGCAACCTAGAAGATAAGAAAATTAGATATCTCAACAACGATAAAAGATTTTTTTAAAAACAGTTTTTTGCAAGTTGCTTCATAAATCATCCCATTTTGTGTAAAAATATTTTCATGATTTTTGAATAAGTCTGTGTATTGAAGCGAATATCTGATTTTTTACCCTTAAGGAATTTTTGAAAAATAACAATACCAACTTGTAGAACACATCGAAAAACGGTAGTACCCGAAAAAATCTCGGAAATT